>CBVK0102588217.1:0-21993 GCA_900067695.1 Picea abies
CTCAGTATAAGAATACTTTCAACAATTGGTATCATAGCAGGTTCCTTCATAAACAATTTAACCACTGGAAGGAAGATCTTGAGCACATATCTATTGTAAGGAATCTCTCCCTACAAACAAAGATCATTTTTTTGATGGAAAAAAATATGCATCATGAAGTACAAGAATGAAGACATGTTTGAAGGATCTTGGGTTTGGTATTTTGGAATCAGTCAAAAAAGGTTATACATATGATATTGGGAAGGAGTCAAGTGAAAACAATGAAAAGGCAATAGATGCCATCTTGAGTTTCTTATCAAATTTTGATATTGTCAAGGTAATGAAGTTTACATTGACTAAAAAGATTTGAGACAAGATCCGAAACATTTATGCAGAGAGATATGGTGATTGTTCTAGATGTGAATTAGAGACAGAAGAAGCACAATTTGTAAGAAAGCTATATGGAGGACCTGGAAAATACAAAGGTAAGCCACCCATCAAATGCTTTAATTATGGTAGAATAGGATATTTTTTTTATAAGTGTCCATATGTAGAAAGAGAATATAGTGATGATGGAGAATAATCTCTCTCCATAACCATGGAAACAAAGCATGTTGATCAGAAAGAAAAGACATATTTAGAAGAAGAAGATCTTCAAGCATAACTCGTTAGTTCCCAAGAAGAAATAGACAGGATTAGAAAAAGGAACAATTGAAGAAACATGAAATGAAGGATCATGATCTTGAAGAAATATAGAATATAATTATTAGCCTGAAGATTCATCTAGAAGAAGAAAAAGGAATAGAAGAAGCAGTGTAAAGTTATCTCAAAGAAAAGGAAGAAACCTATGAGAAATTAGAGTCTGAAGTTGTCTCATTAAAGCATAAATTGAACAAGTCAAATACTCAATTGAATTTTGAAAATAACACTGAAACTTAAAATGAGATCCTTAGTTGCCAAAGGTCGCCATTCATCAAGACTAGTCTTGGCTATGATGAGAATATGAATACTCCTAAAGAAAATCCTAAAAGATATCCTAATATTTTTAAAGTATCCATCATTAATGAAAGAAACAATAGGAAAGGAAATGATGACTAGCAGATTCCTTATTCTTCTTGCAAGAACAACAAAAATGAGTCTAGAAGAGTTGTTTTACCAAGAAGGCCTTTCACCAACCAGTACCGAAATCTCTTTCTTGGCTATTTTTTTTCTTGCAATAATTATGGTTATAAAGAAATAGATTGTAGAGCTTATATAATAAATGACCATGTGAGAAACAAAAATAGAGGTCCTTACAAAACCTCAAAGGATGATTATGTGAACAACAAAACTAGAAGTTCTCATGGGATTTCTAACAAAAACTACAATTCATTTGCTCCTCTACTTGATTAAAGTATTGAATGTTATAAGTGCAACAACTATGGGCACATATCACGTGATTGTAGATGAAATATAACAAAGTATCATAAACACAAGGAAGAAGAAGAATAATACTCAAAGGTTTGGAAAAGGAAGCAAAAGCAAGAAAGAGGGAGAGATGAAATTATTCATTATGAGAAAGGACATGCTAGGATAGATGAATATGGCTGGGAGATTCACTTTTTTTATTCAGTCAAAACATGTACAACCCATTTTTAGAAAAGGTAAGGTTGGGACATTTCCTTGTGAAGATGGAAATTCAAGTTTGTCGTACTCTTTTGGAAGAGAGAAGTCATTTGATTGGTCCTTGTAAAAAAGGAATGTGGAGGCAGAAACAAATTCAAATACTAAATCTTCACCCCATTCAGAAGACCAATGTCATGACTTTGGAGTGGAAGGTTTGTTCAATAAAAACAATCAAATAGAAGAATCATTGTTGGACACTTGTAGCAGAGATGTCCTGGATAATTAGTAGTTGTCAACAAGTGATAAATTAGAGATATACGTTTGAAGGACCAGAACTACAAAATGGTTTGCAAACTAAAGGATGAAATGCATGTTGAGAATATTTCACTTGAAGAACTACTTTATGAAAAAGAATAGATTGTAGAGTAAAGGGAAGCACAATCTTGGGGGGAGCATCCCTTTTCCATATATGTCAAAGGGGGAGAAATTGCACACAAAGGAACATTGGTAGACACAAGGAAAGTTGTAGATAGGGGGAGTATCATAATTGAATAATGGTTTCCATCAATGACAAAGGGGGATATTGTTGGAAACATTATTTTCATTGATTTCAAAGACAAGGGGAGACTACAGATGTCTAAGATAAATATTAAAATATGGATGTTGTTGGAAATATTATTTTTGTATTTTTGATGCTCAGTTTGGGTACCCTATATTTGAAGGCATTTTTACCATATATACCTAGCTCAAAAGGGATCATATGTTATATGGTTGGAAAGCTTATTCTGATATTCTAACGATATATGACATTCCCTCTAACTCCTTAGGGATGAGGAGATATGAATTCTTTCATCTGGCAACCGAGCCAGAAAATTTAGGTCGGCTCAACCAGTCTTTATAGGTCAACCCTGAAAGTGAGGACAAACTTACTATAAATATAGGATAGGGTGTGCACATTTGTAGTGTATCCAAGAAATATATCAAGTCTAAGGTGCGTAGAATTGATATGAGGTGCACTAAAGGAACTGGGGTGTCTTCTTGGGTTTTAAAGGTGTGAAAGAGGAGTCTTCTTGGGATTTTCTTGTTCTTAAGGTGCACTATGAAGGACTGAAGGTTTGTGATGCTACAATGTGCATTTTTTTGAGTTTGTGATGTTGTAATGTGTGGTGTTTTGAGGTTGTGATACTGTAGTGTAGGATCCTGATCTATGAATGATGTTGTGATGCTCGCTAGGGAATGAAGGCTACATTTAAATAGGATTTGAAGGATTGTTTGTGAAATGAAGCATGCAAGTGAAGTGAGAAGCACTCTTTGTATGATGATATTATATTGGTGTCTATGCAAGTCTTATTGATTTGATGCTTAGGTGAGGGGATTGGTGTATCCAACAGGTTGGTACCTATAAATATTGTAACAATAGGTTGGTGCCTACAGGTGTTGGTGAGTTGGTGCTCATTTGAGGATATTGGTGTCTCCAGAAGGTTGGTGCCTATAATATTTGTAACAGTAGGTTGGTGCCTACAAACATTTATAAAGATAAGTTTATGGTTTTCTCTCGATTGGGTTTCCATGTTAAAACTCTGTGCATTTTGATTTGAGTTTATATGTGATTATTTTTTCTCAACTAATGAATGATTGATGAATGTGAGTTTATATGTGATTATTTTTTCTCAACTAATGAATGATTGATGAATGTTTAAATAAAGTAAGAAGTATTGAATATTGATTCACCCCCCCAGTATAAACATAAGTTCAACAATTCCATCAGTTCCATGTAGAATTACTAGGGGTATGACCAGGAAATATAAAGAATTTAAAAAAGAATTGCCACCAGAACCAACAAAATAGATAGATAGAGCTTCAATGTTTCAAGGATTACCTAAGAATCCTAGAACAAGAAATTCAAATCTGCAACCTACATTCAGTAAATAGGTATTTGAACAACAAGATTTTGAAGAACAAGCAGTTTTTGAAGAACAAGTAGTCTTTGAAGAAAGATAGGTTGATGAAACATGGGTAACCCTTAAGGAACCTATTGTTTCGATTCTAACTTCCAAGTGAAAAAAGAAAAATAAGAGAATCAGTGAACTCAAGAGAACCATTGAATAGATGGAAGTGTTAGATAGGAGCATTAAGGAAGAAAATGAAAGGCTTAAGTAAGGGAGTGCCAAAATCAGGTAGTAACATCAAGAAATAAAGAAAAAGAATAAATTGTTGAGAAAACACCACAAGACAAGAAATTGGAATCGGAGACTGATGATCAAAATCAAAATGAAGAAATCAAAGAAACAATATCCTTCATTGTCCAATTTGAATCTTCTCATTGATGTAGTAGGGAATGTTTAGAGGAGTAGTATGAACAATTCTGAAAATAAGATGATCTTAGATTTAAATGCATGAGGACATGCAATATCATTAGTCTAGGGGAGATGTTGGGCTCTGATTTTGACACTTTTCACCCCTTCAAATTAGCCTAATTGCCTTCCATTTTGGTCTAAAATCCCTATGTTTTCCCACTTTTACGTTAATGGCATAACGAGAATGCTTAAGGTAATAAGTTGTATTTTATTAAAAATTCCTAATTGTGGCTAGTAAAATGTTATTAAAAGTCAATTACTCATTAATTTACCAAAATTTCAAGTTATTACCGAAAATATTACTCATTAATTTACCAAAATTTCAAGTTATTACCGAAAATATGTCTCGTAATGCATCCAAGGTTTGCATAGCTATGCTCCACCAAATAGGATCTCACACTTGGAGGTAGTTCATGGGCTTCATCAGATGGTGAAATTCCTATTTTTCCTTCCTCAATATGATCACTCCCTTCCAGTCAATGTACGGTCAAATCAGTAGCTATGAACATGAAATACGCAGGCCAAAATTGGTAAAATTCATGATTTTTCTCTCAGGATATTAGATTGGACGTTGGAGGAAGTTGGATGCCCTCGTCACATGGAGAATTAAGGGGAAAGTGAGAGATATTCAACAACTACCTCAAGGATATTAGATACCCTTTTCTAAAATGAGACTTTGACTGTAACCAATGTAGAAATTTAGGGAAAGAGCGTTATTCTCATAGCACTCCACCTTTTTCATGTAATTTCTATAAAAAATAGAGATCACGGATGTATCAAGTTGGTCATGATATCGAAATTATTATTGAGAAATAGATTTTGTAATATGTAAACTCTTATTCCAATTGTTGAATAAAAAGCATATTATGTTTCATTCAGAGTGTTAGTAATTCTTTAGTGTTTTGAGCATATTTTGCAGCATATTCCAAGAGGACCCCATGGTATGTGTCGTGTTCTTTTAATTTATGTTTTTCTTGAAATTTTGTCTTTTCCTTTAATAACTATTAATTTCTTGTAATCACAATCAATTTCCTATAATTTGATATTAAGCTTACATCATGCTTTCATAGTTAAAGAATTTTAATTACAATCATTCCTAACAAACACGATTCACTACAATTGTGGTGTCATCAATTGTTCAGAGTAGCAGTATTGAAGTAACTCAATTCCTATAATTGAATCAACCCCATAACTTGTTTTTCTATAGTTTCAATTGCATTAAAACCGTATTTGAAACTCTAGGATTAAGTCTGTAATAGTCTGATTTAGATCATTAGTTTTTATGCAAGTATTTCTTTGTTGCACTTTGATTGAGTAATTTGTTTGAGATCAGTTTGTTAGTCTACAATCATAGGTGTCTCAACTAAATTTTAATCTTATCTGGACTAATAGAGTATACCTTACATAAATAGACACATTTTTGTATTCATTCATTGTTAAATTTTTGTTGTTAAAATTATCTGACCTAATAGAGTATAGCTTACATAAATGTACGCATTTTTCGTATTTATTCATTTTGGATTTCAAACTTATCTCACCTTTAGATCATATTTACATATTCATTGTTGTTAAAATTTTCAGTTATACTAAGAGACACACTCCCTAGACTCAACCTTTAGAGCATATTTACATATTCATTGTTGTTAAATTTTTCAGTTGTACTGAGAGACACACTCTCCAGACTCCTCTAACGAGAGACACTCCTTAGATAAGAGATAGGGAGAATGAAAAAAAAAATTACATGAATTCTTTGCTCTTTGTTACTATGACACTTGTCGTTACCACTCAAATGCACAAGAATTTTTGTTCGACAACACAGGTATTCCAACAGAGGATGAACACCTTCAATAACCACTCACATAATCAGATCAAAGATCAACACACCTTTGTTTTCACGTGGTAAAATCCCTACGGGGAAACATCCATGACCCCAACCAATGTAGCCACTTGGAGCAGTTTATTAATGCAAAAGAAAATATTACAAAGAGATTTTACAAGAGCGTTTCTCACAATCGATCATCGACAAATGACCCTCCATGCTCTTTAAATAAATATCATGGACCAATCGGGTGTTAATCCATGGATCAATGGCCATTAAGATCGAGGAGAATATGAACCGTTGGATCACTCTATGTCAAGAACATATCGTGACCGTCGAATTTCCTAACTACCGTTCATTATAAGGTCGCAGGTCTAACGATAGAGATTATGTTAGGGTTTTTTTCCCTAGAAGGCAACCCTCTTTTATGAGGGAAATGTATTGCGGATATGTATGTTGGCGAGTATTGTATTATGAGAGAGGAGACCGTGAGAGAAAGAAGAGGAAGTTACAACGGGTTTTGTTGTAGGTTGCATCCCTTCATTTTGCTAGATAATAATAAAGAAAGGACCTGGCAATTTCTCTGGTGGACGTAGCCCACACTGGGTGAACCACTTAAATCCGCGTCTCTCTTGTATTGTGTATCTTCTGTGTTTTGTTTCCGCATTTGTTTTATTTTATTGCTTCGCGGTCTTTCTTTTCTAACACCAGCCAACGCGGCCACTTGGAGTAGTTTATTAATGAACAAGAAAAATATTACAGAGATATTTTACAAGAGAGTTTCTCACAATTGATCATCGAAAAATGACCCTCCATGCTCTTTAAATAGAGATCATGGACCAATCGGGTGCTAAGACATAGATCAATGGTTGTTAAGATCGAGGAGAATATGAACCATTGGATCACTCTATGCCGGGAACATATAGTGGCCGTCAGATTTCCTAACTACAAATGCATACTAATGCATACTAAAGAAACACACTTTTACCTAATGACACATTAGACCAAGTAGATATTAACTAACTCCTAAGTGTCTAAATATCCTAACATTCCCCCTTAAGAGCAACTTAAGATAAGATTGAAGGATTTACAATAGTGACACAATAGGAGAAAGAAGGAGGAGTTAGATCCTATCCCCCCTTGATGAAAACTTTCTGAACTCCTAACATATATCGAAGTTTGGAAAACTTCGCTTCTGTAAGAGACTTTGTGAAAATGTCTGCAACTTGATCTTGTATAGGGAAAAAGAGCACTTCAATAACTTGATCACAAATGAGATTTCTAATGAAGTGCATGTGTAGCTCAATGTGTTTGCTGCGCTAATGTTGAAATGGGTATTTGGCGAGCTTAATGGCACTCTGATTGTCGCACCAAAGGATGGTCGGATGATGCTACTAGAATCCAAACTCTGAAAGAATCTGTCGAGGCCATAAGGCTTCCTGACTTGCATTTATCGCTGCTTGATACTTTGCTTCTGCTGAAGAAAGTTCAATAGCATGTTGTTTCTTACAGGACCAAGTGTCAGGTCTTGAACCAAGGCTGAAAACATAACCTACAGTAGACTTCCGATCATCAGGGTTGTTGACCCAATATAAATCAGTGAAACCAACCAATAAAGGAGCCTCCCATGAACTGTAATGTATCCCGAACTGAAATATACCACGAACATAGAGAAGTATCACTTTAGCTACTTTCCAATGGCTTTCATGGGGTGTTTGCATATACCAAGCAACAAGACCAACAACAAAGGAAAGATCAGGACAATTATGAGTCAAGTATAATAGGCTACCAACTAATTGACGGTACAAGGTGGCTTCAACTTCGGGAGAAGTACAAGTGGCAACAATCTTGACTCTAGATTGGAAGGGAGAAGGGGTTGGTTTACAATCATCCATGTGAAAGCGATGAAGAAGGTCACACGAATACTTAGATTGGGAAAGAAAAATTCCTTCATTGGTTTGCAAAACTTGGAGGCCAAGGAAATAGTGCAAAAAACCTAAGTCTGTCATTTCAAATTTCTTCTTAAGGTTGGTTTTCACATGGTTTAAAAGTTTTGAGTCACTACCAGTAAGGATACATTCATCAACATAAAGGAAAAGGATTATGAGATGGATTCCTACTTTCTTGGTATAGACATTAGGATCATAATGGCATCTAGAGAATCTAGTGGCAATAAGAAAGCTGCCCATTTTGGCATACCAAGCTCGGTGAGCTTGCTTAAGACCATAAAGAGATTTCTTAAGGCGACAAACAAGGATAGAGTCAATCTGGACATAGCCAGGAGGTTGTTCCATGTATATTTCTTCTTGAAAATCTCCATGCAAGAAGACAGATTTAACGTCCATCCAATGGACCACCCATTTATGTGAGGCAACAAAGGCAAGAACAAGGCAGATGAAATTCATTTTGGCTACAGGGGAAAATGTTTCATTATAGTCAATTTATTCAACTTGGGAAAATCCTTTGGCAACTAACCAAGCCTTGTGTCTTTCAACACTTCCATTTGATGCATACTTAGTTCTGTAGACTCATTTACATATGACAAGTTTTCTTCCTTTTGGAAGAGGTACAAGATCCCAAGTATCGTTTTCCATTAAAGAATGATACTCTTCATTCATTTTTGTATCCCATTTTGGATGACCTGAAGCTTCTGCAAATGTTTCTAGATCATGAGTCTCTGAAACTTGAGCCAAAAGAGAAGAGGCTCACTGGAATTGTGAATGTGTCCAACACTGATCTGAAGGATCACCGACAGTATGACCAACTGCTTATCATGTTGAACAGACCCATCTAGGAAGCGGTGGAGTTGGAGTTGGTGCTGGTTTAGGTTCAAAGGACTCATCTAGAGGGAGGTGAGAAAGAGGAGGTGGATTTTCATTGTCATTGTCATCATCTAAAGAAGAAACCAAAACAGAACAAGGAACAAATGTTGGATATGGATCACAGGCCGAAGAAGGCACATATGTCGAACTAGGCTCGTAGGCCAAAGAAGGCACAAACAATGAATTAGGCTCGCAGGCCAAGATATTTTCATCAAATTTAACATATCTTCTAATAATAATTTCATTACAATGTGGTTGAAGGAGTCTATAACCTTTGACATCTTCACAATAACCAACAAATATACACTTCTCACTTTTAGGCTGCAATGCTTTCCTTTTCTCATCAAGAATGTGAGCCCATGCTATACTGCCAAATACACAGAAGTGACTTACATCTGGTTTAATTTTAGCCCAAGATTCTTTCGGTGTTATATTTTTAAGAGACTTTGTGGGAGTGCGATTTACTATGTAATTTGCACAGTTGATGGCTTCTACCCAATACTTTAGACTTAATCCCTTAGATTGGATCATACAATTAGCCATTTCTTTTAATGTGCGGTTATTTCTCTCAACAACACCATTTTGTTGTGGTGTATATGGAACAATGTGTTTCATTTGGATGCCCTGTGTAGTGCAGTAACTTGTAAAATTATTGTTCACATATTCGCTTCCATATCTGTTCTTAACCTTTGAATTTGATGTCCAGATTGATTTTCTACAAGGGCCTTGTAGGCCAAAAACTTGTCAAAAACTTCGCTCTTAAGTTTTAAGAAGTAAACCCAAGTACGCTTGGAAAAGTCATCAATGAAATTTAAGAAATACTTGCACCTAGAAAAAGAAGGAAAAGAAAGTGGACCACACAAATCACTATGAACAAGCTGCAAAGGGCCTGATGCGTGCCAAGAGGCACATTTGTAAAAAATGTCTTGAAGATGTTTGCCAAGAAAACAACCGGAACAAACACCATATCTTCATGAAACATGAGGAGGACCAATCACCATATGTTGATTACATAGTTGCTGCAATGAGTGATAGTTTAGATGACCAAACTGCTCATGCCAAAGTTTTCTCAAGTCATCGCTATGAGCAACAAAAACTGATGAAAAAGATGATGACCCAAAGTTGTCAAACTTGTACAACCTAGTAATATCATCAACAATTACAGTTGCAAGAGCATTCTTAGGATCTTTTAGATCCTTGATTACAACTTGTTGAGGTGAAAACTCGATGGTTTTACCTTCACATGAATGAGTGATTTGATATACTGATAGAAGGTTACAAGAAAGACTTGCAACACATAATACATCATTGAAATGACCATTTTCTACTAGAACTGTTCCAGATCCTACAACACTAAGAGATCTATCATCACCAACAAATATTTTCTTGGTGTTAGATTCATTTAGAGCATAAAATATGTCTTTATCTTTAGCCATATGATAAGATGCTCCATAATCAACAATCCACTCATCAGAAGAAGAAGTAGAAGTTGTATTGAAGGAGAAACTAGAAGCAAAAAGTGCATGTCCATGAGAAGAAGAAGAAGAACTAGAATCAATGATGTTGTGATTCTTCATCGCTGCTTCTAAAGATGCCATATTCTTGAAACATTTGGACTCATCATGACCATATTTATCACAAAATTTTCAATGTTTGTCAGTCTTCTTATTTTAATATTTTTCTCCTTTGTCACCATTAGGAGTGGAAGCTGCCTGAGTGGGTTTGGGACCCTTATGTTTCTTGTTGTTGTGGCGAGGATGTTGCTTCTTAGGATTCTTGGGTTTATCTTTCTCATAGACGACTAAGTCTTTGTTGGAGGTACCTGTAGTGTTGATCACTCCAAGTTGTACAAGCTTATCTTGCTATCTAATCAAAGCATCACAAAAGGACTCAAGAGTGGGTTTTTGATAAGTTGTCCCTAGAGCCTCTTTCATGGCATAAAAGGTAGATACAAATACAAAATATACACTACCTAGCTTAGAAAGAATAATATAGATGCAATGCTCTTCATCCATCTTTATATTACATTCTTCACATAAAATTCTAAGTGTTTTAAACTTAGATAGATAGTCTTTAATGCAAGAAAAATCACTTGGACTTAAAGTCAGTACTTGATTTTCTAACTATTGTGCTTGAATGATATTGTGTTTACCAAACATAGATTCAATCTTTTCCCAAGCTTCATCGGGTTTATCAATTTGTTGAAGGTGGAACCTTAAATCAGGAGAGACAAACATTCCGATTAGTCCACGTGCTTCATCATTCCTATTAGCCCATTTTACTTTCTTATCAACATCAGTAGGTCCTGTTTCATTTCCGAAGGTAATCTAGTACAAGCCTTTAATTCTTAATAAATCCTCTGTATGGGATTTCCATTGGAAGTAGTTGGTGTTGGTAAGCAAAAGATTACTCAAAGAATCCATATTAAATATGTAGATAATATGGATTTAAAAAACTGAAATTGATGATCTGGATGGAAAGATCTCGAAAAATTAGGCAGTTTAAAAAAAAAATCGGCACTGAAAAACGGACTTCGGATATCAAAGTTATGCCCTTTTAAAAAAAAGGTATAAACGGTAACCAAAGGACCACGTGATGGTGTAAGTTGCTTTATGAAGTGACCCACTTTTATAAAAAGAAGTGGGGATCACTTTCACAATGAGGTTTATTTACAAAAAAAAAGATGCATGCAAAATAAATAACTCTAAAAGCTACTTATAATGATTCACTTTTATACGTGAAGTGAAATGCACTTTATAATGGAGCATGAATTTTTTCAAAAAAAGTAACAAAAAGAGAGACTTGAACTCAAGACCTCTTACTTAATAAGGAAACTTTTAACCAAGTGGGCTAGAAAAACATATTGTATTGTTTAGCAAGAGGATTGAGGGTGTTTTTGTTGTTGTGCTAAAAAAAACTCTTTTCACACAAGAAAAAATTTCTGCTTCTCGATGACAATAAGGGTTGGATCTCGATTAGCTTACCTGTAAAATGCACATTTTCCTATCTGTTTTTGATTTTCCAAGATTGCATAGGGCATAGGGAAAAGAACATACACAGATATAAAAGAGTAGCAACCCAGAAAAAAACAATATAAAACTGAAATAAAAATGAAATAATACGATGCAAAATTTTTAAAAAGGGCCTATTCAGGCTTTATACCTCCGAATCTAGCTGAAATGGCCATATATTGGGAAAACAAAAACCTTTTCGAGTGAAACAAAAAGTGTTCTTGAATGAAACGAGTGCTCCAGACGCAATGGGACAATACTCTCAGCCCAAAAATGTACAAAAATGGCAGAAAAAGGAGATGAGAGAACTCATCTTCACGATCTCGATCTACAACATGAGCGAGTCTTCAAACAGGCTCTGATACCATATTCGACAACACAGGTATTCCAACAAAGGATGAACACCTTTAGTAACCACTCACAAAACTATATCAAATATCAACACACCAAGTTTTTGACGTGATAAAACCCCTACGGGGAAACATCCACGACCCCAACCAATGCAACCACTTGGAGCAGTTTATTAATGCAAAATAAAAATATTACAGAGAAATTTTGCAAGAGATTTTCTCACAATTAATCATTGAAAAATGACCCTCCATGCTCTTTAAATAGAGATCATGGACCAATCAGGTGTTAAGCCACAGATCAATGGCCGTTAAGATCGAGAAGAATATGAACCGTCAGATCACTCTATGTCGAGAACATATCGTGACCGTCAGATTTCCTAACTACAAATGCATACTAAAGAAACACACTAAGAAACACACTTTTACCTAACGACACATTAGACCAAGTAGATCTNGTGTCTAAATATCCTAACAACTAGAAAATCTAACCGATCCCTTCAAACTAAATCCAAATTGGTTGAAGATGGAGGATCTTGTAAACAAGATAAAATATTGTTGGAAACCATACAATTCATCCTCAATGGAATCTGCTCCAATAAAATTTAAAAAAAATATGAAAGAGGCAAATATTACAACTTAATGGGCTAAGGACAAAAAATGAAAATTTGAAAATATCCTTATATATTTGGAAGAAGGGTTGGAGACACTATATAACATTGAAGTTTTTGGGTTTCAGAATGGGGATTAGAAGTTGGAGGTGAAGTAATTGAAAGAAAAAAAGAGTAACTTACTGCTAGAAAAAGAGAAATAATGAAGGATTAAGAGTAGATCCATATGGATTCAAGTAGGTGATGAAAAAACCAAGTTCTTTCATAGATATGCAAACATAAGGAAAAATATCAACTTTGTTTGGAAATTTTACTAAGAGAATGATATCTAGGTAACGAATTTTAAGGACATTGCTAAAGAAGGAGTCAACTACTTCTCAATCCTTTTTATAGAGGGATCTTGATATACTATAGCTATGGAAATCAGGCTATCCAACTCATTTCCCAACTTTGTTAACCATGAGGACAATTTGGAGTTGATGAAAGAAGTGGGGAAAGAGGAATTACAAAAACATTAAATAAATTCTAAAGGGATTAAAGTCTAGGGATAGATGGCCTCCTTGTGGAATTCTTCTTAGGGTGCTATGAATTTATAGAAGATGATATAAGAAGGGTGGTGGAGGCCACTAGAGATATTTGAAAAATGTTAGGAGCATTCAACACTACCTTTATAACATTGATTCAAAAATAGGATAACCCGACATCTTTTGAAAAAATTAGGCCAATATCCTTATGCAATTGTATCTACAAAATCATCTCAAAAGTCATTTACAAAAGAATTAAAAGGGTCATATCAAAACAAATCTCAAGAAATTTGGGTTCTTAAAGGGGAGACAAATTCTTGAGTTAGTTTGTAATGTCCCTTTCCAAATGAGCTCTCAGGAGAATTGATGAAGTAACCTAAGTAATTCCTGTAGGCTATAGTCAGTGGGGAAAAGGGAATTAATAATTAATTAATGTCACCAAAGTAGGAATTAAATTATTTTTAAAAGGGTGACATTGAGTAAGTAATTAAAAGGGTGCCTAAGTGACTATTGGGAAGATGAAAGTCACTTAAACTTATTAAAAGGTAAAAAGGTCGAAAAGGGTCAACCAAAGAATAAAAAGGTAAAGGAGGGCACCCTCTCTCATTCTTGACTTGACATTTTCTAAAATTTCTTTGAGAGAGCTCTTTGTGGCTTTGATAACTCTTGGGATGAAAACCCTAAGGGAGATTTTAAATATTGGTTTCAGTGGTGAGACTATCCACCCTAGCTGGTCATTGCGAAGAGATCATCCTGGTTTCTTCATTGTTCTTTAGTCTGGTCGAGTTCTTTATCATTTTGTAGCTGAGTTTCTTGTGGTGGTTGATATTTTTGTCAATAGAGGCCAAGTTCGCTTGTGTGTGGGATGTTTTATGCTCGAGGAGGCTGAATAGAGAGTGGAGGTTGTTTACCTTGAATAAGAGGTCGAATCTGGGTCCCTTGGAATCGATTTGGGGTGCTGGATGAGGTACCGCTCCTTGCTGGGAGTATTTCCTTTCTGCTGAGTGACCAATCTCAGTTTTGGGTCAGGTTTCCTACACTATCGGGCCGCGTATTTCCTTCGAATGAGTATTTCATTATGCTGGGTTATCTCTGTGTGGGTGAAGGCATATTAAAAATTGGTGGGTCAAGCTCTTTGTCACCATTATTCATTGCTTTGGGACGGAAGGTGAGATCGGAAGAGAAGAATAAAAAGGTAAAGGAGGGCACCCTCTCTCATTCTTGACTTGACATTTTCTAAAATTTCTTTGAGAGAGCTCTTTGTGGCTTTGATAACTCTTGGGATGAAAACCCTAAGGGAGATTTTAAATATTGGTTTCAGTGGTGAGACTATCCACCCTAGCTGGTCATTGCGAAGAGATCATCCTGGTTTCTTCATTGTTCTTTAGTCTGGTCGAGTTCTTTATCATTTTGTAGCTGAGTTTCTTGTGGTGGTTGATATTTTTGTCAATAGAGGCCAAGTTCGCTTGTGTGTGGGATGTTTTATGCTCGAGGAGGCTGAATAGAGAGTGGAGGTTGTTTACCTTGAATAAGAGGTCGAATCTGGGTCCCTTGGAATCGATTTGGGGTGCTGGATGAGGTACCACTCCTTGCTGGGAGTATTTCCTTTCTGCTGAGTGACCAATCTCAGTTTTGGGTCAAGTTTCCTACACTATCGGGCCGCGTATTTCCTTCGAATGAGTATTTCATTATGCTGGGTTATCTCTGTGTGGGTGAAGGCATATTAAAAATTGGTGGGTCAAGCTCTTTGTCACCATTATTCATTGCTTTGGGACGGACGATCATTTACTGAGTCACACTATCCTCTCCATGACCAAGTATTCTATTGAATATTGGAGTATTTTGCAGACATATTTAATTCCAAATTGAGGGTGAGTTTATATTCATTAGTTGCTGAACTATTACAATGTTAAAAACTGCACAAATTCACTCTACATACCTATATATCTTTCATATGTTTGTTTTACATTTTTCTCTAAATTGTAGACAACCCTTTGGTTAATGAATGGTTCAGAAATTAGTCTTTATTTATACTGCTGTTAAAATATTGTGAAATGAAAACATGTACTACTACTATATAATTTTTGGAGTGATGAGTTATGAATATAGATTGGAATATTTTCCCTTGCATTATTAACAAGTATCCAAAACAATCATCTCTAGGTAAATAACTTATATACAAATTGTTTGATTAAAGTCCATATCAGAAAATTGAATGAAAACTTTTTTTTTTTTTTAGCAAGGTACATTACATAGTTGGGATAATGCAGAAATACTACACTTGATCAAATTCAAATTCAAAAGAGTGATGGTCATCAAAGTGGACCTATCTAAAACTTATGACAGAGTAAGTTGGCTATACATGAGACTAATGCTTATTAATTTGGGTTTCTTCCATTAATTTGTGGTCTGGGTGATGATTTGCATTACCTTAATGTCCTTTGCAATCTTAATTAATGGAGCTACATCCCTATTCTTCAAATTGAGCAGGGGTTTAAGGCACATGGTCTCCACTCAATGAACCTATGACATAACATGTTCGATCATGGTATATTAAAGAATACCCCTAATTTCACTAGATATTTTTAAATACCTCCCCAAATCCTTTTGTTTAACCACCCTCCCAATACTTTTTTCAAATAAAAAAACCCCTATTTTTACTAGATATCTCATTTTTTGACCAAATACCCCTTTTTATACCCCCCCCGTAACCTACATCTCCCCCTAATACCTATAATATATTGACTCTATTTTTCATAATTAAAAAAACCTCTTTATGAATGAACACGATAAGATATTGGTCAATGAAGTGAAGCCCCCATGGTTTAAGGTAGGGTTGCCCCCTATCCACTCTCCTTTTCCTACTCATAGCCGAAGGTTTAAGTAGGTTAATAAAATAGGCCACATATCATGGTAGTTTCAAAGGGATATGCATTGGCCTAGCATGTAACATTACTCACCTCTTATTTGTGGATGGTATTATGAATTTTTGTGAAGGTAATGGAATGATAGTTGAAAAATTTAAAAATATATTGGAGTTATTTTGTAAAGCAATTTGTATGATTATAAATAGTGATAAATCCACTACTTCCATGTGGGGCATCACATAACAAGAATGGGGTTATTTTTCCCAATTGTTCCTCTACTAGGTGGCTGATTTAGACAAGGGATTAAAGTATTTGGGATTCCATACAAAACATAATATGTATAAAAAATGTGATTGGAAATGGTTGATTGCCAAGGTGAAAAAGAGACTAAATACATAGTGCAATTGATGGCTCTCTTGAGGGGGTAGGATGATTCTTGTTAAGGTTGCTTTGGAAGCTATACTAGTCTATTAGATTTCATTGACATGGGTTCTGAAAGGAGTGTTGGAGACCATTAGGAAATCGTGATATAAATTTATATGTTCAGGAGACCAAAAAAATGAAAGGACTTGTTTTGGCCTCATGGAAAAAATTGGTTGTTCAAAAGGCTAGTGGAGGATAGGGTCTTAAAAATCCATTTCTCTTCTCTAAAGTTCTAGTTACTAAATTTTTTTGGAGGCTTGTATAGTGCAAATGACTCTGGGCCCAAGTAATCAATGCAGAATATATCTCTCCAACTACAATCGAAGATTGGGTTAGAAACCTAGACAAACAATTACATAATTCCTCAAACATTTGGAAAGTTGTGAATTCAACTTTTCAATTGGTAGGCAATTGGATGATCTAGAAAGTGGGCAAGGGAGAGAAAGTTCAAATATGACATATTATCTTTTCAGTTGGTCTAGGAGCTCATAAATAAAAGGATTTTACTCTCTTAGACAAATTTTGAACTGGGAGAGGTCTATAGATTGGAAACAACATTGACTCACCTAGGAGGAAATAGGAATGAGAGGAGAATATGTGGAGGAATGGAAGGCTTACATAAAGGTTTTAAAAGAAAACAATGTTAATATATTAGAAGATGATGATCAATTGATTTGGTATCTCAATCCCTATGGAACATATGTGCCTAATATAGGATATAGATCACTTGTTGAGGAAGGACTGGAGGGCCAGTAGGCGTGGTGGTGGAGAATTATTTGGAAACTAAAGTGTCAATCAAAAAATAAAATCCGTGTGGCTGATTTTAAACAATATGGCTCCTACATGGGAATTTCTTTGGAAAAATAACTTTCGTGGTCCAGGTTGGTGCAACTCATGCAAACAAGCTGTTGAAACTATAGAACATCTAATTATGTTATATTCCTTTACTAAAGAGGTTTGGAAAGAAGTGTACATCATGATAGGAATGGAAAATGTATGGGAAGGAGGAAATACATAAGAAGCCTTCATATATTGGTACTCCAGAAAGGATACAAAGAAAATCAAAGCTCATCCTCTCAAGAAGACCCTCCCTCTCAAATGTGCAATTTAGTCTCTCAACATCTTAAATGCTTACCCATAGGTGGAGGAAAACAATTCCAAACATGAACCCATAGAAGAGGTAATAAATAAGAATATCACCTGGGCTTACTTTGTTGGAGTGTCACAAGGAAATCTTCCCAAAAGAGGTGCAAGAGGAATCTTATATCTCTCCTCTGCCCATTGCATATCCTTCAAAGTGAGTATTGGGCACAACTATAACCATTTATGTGAAATAATGACACTTAAATTACTTCTTCAGTTGGCCCAAGAACTTGGGGAATAATGACACTTAAATTACTTCTTCAGTTGGCCCAAGAACTTGGGGTTCGACAATTACAAATTTTGGGTGACTCTCTCTTGGTCATCAAATGGATTAGAAAGGAAGCTCAAATTAGAAATTTCCCCATGCAACCCCTTAATGATGATATACAAATGCAGTTGACAAATTTCTTACACACCTGCTCATCTCACATCTACACAGAAAGGAACAACAAAGCATATGGCATTTCCAAAGCTATAATGGACTTGGATTGGGGCACTTGGATCACTACCATTATACAAGATGATCACTCTACAATTTTTACACATGCACCTTAGATATAAAGAAATGATGTTAATTATCACGATTGAGGATTGAGCACAACTTTACTTTTAATATGTAACAATTTTTGTAACTTTTTGAGAAAAATAATTAAAATGTTGATATATGTAATTGTTTATGTAATTTTTTTTGGGACAAGAACCATCATGTTGTGAAAATAAAATAAAGGCAATTATGTAGAGATTTTTTTTCTCTAAAGGACTATTAAGCACCTTTTTGAATGCCATGTGACTATTTAATTTTTTTTACTATAAATAAAATCATATATTTTTTTCTTTTGAAAAAATATGTTTGAATGTTACATTTTTATCTTTTAAAACAATATTATATTGGGTCTACTTATACCATGCGTCATATCATGATTATCTCTTTAATGAAATGCATTGCACATCTTTCATATTGAGTTGTAGAATGTAAGTAGTTTTTTTGATGCAATGAACTCCCCACAAGTAATTTTGGGGAACTCACCTCTTGTAAGTTGTCATTGAATCTCAAACATCTCTTGGAAGAAGAGAGCTAAACATTTCTAGTCTTTATAAACCATATGTGTCTATAAAAAATGTGAATTTCAGAAGAGGCAAAAAAAACCCCTCTAATCTCATAATAAAAACAAACATCCATGTGTTAGTGGGTCAACCTATTAAAAACACAAGTGTTATAATGTGTCAATGATTTTGTTGAATAAACATCCATGTTTTTATAGTAGATTAAAAAATTCATTCACATCATTATTAATTTCTTAATTAAATTTAATAATTATGATTGGTTCACAGATTGATATTATTTAATTTAAAAATAATTTTATTTATATTTTCATAATGATTATAGTGTATTATAAAATTCAATCACATAATTATTAATTTTTTAATTAAAGTTAATAATTATGATTGAATCAAATAATTATTAATTTTTTAATTAAAGTTAATAATTATGATTGGTGCAAAATTTGATATTATTTAATTTAAAAATAAATATATTCTTATTTTATAAAGTAAATTTAATTTTTTATTGATATAATTATTAATTTATAGATTATGATGGATATAGAATTATTAATTTTTAGAGTAAGTAAATAATTATGAAGGATGGAGAAATTAATATGAAATTGATATTATTAAAATTTAAAATAAATTTATTCATAATTTGAATTTTAATTACATTTTTTATTGACATAATTATTAGTTTATGGATGATTATGATTATGATTAAGTGAATAATTATGATGAGTAGAAAAACTAACATGGCTTAATTTAAGGTTAAGGTTAAGGTTAAGTTTATGTTCTTAAAGTGCATCGACATGACTACTAATCTGATTTGTTGAAATTAGTGTGTTAATAGTGCCATGAGGGCCATGCACAATGGATATCCCTAATTCCAATGTATCTCCAACGAGGAATCATATTGAATTTAGTTGCCATCGACCACAAGGAATGATATTGAACTTTTTTATTTGAGAAAGATTATTAGCATGAAAGTGTTCCACTAAGAGACAGAGAGATCAATGGCTTTATACATAAACATCAATGGCTTTATTTCAATGTGAAGAACTGGAAAAAGACATGGTGCTTCTCACCTTTGAACTCAAGAAATGCTTCATAAATTAATCCCATTGAATGAGAATTTTTTTTGCAATTTTTTTGCAATGAGAGGGAATTTCTTTTCTACAACCTAGTATGATATGTGTAACATAGGGTAACATTGATGAACCTAGTATGATATGTGTAACATAAGGTAACATTGATGTGTTATAGGTCAACCAAATATAAAATTTAATAAATAGATAAATAGATAAAAATATATGTGAAGTTCCTGTAATATTGTTAATATTCATATATATACATGTATATCACTATAAATATAATTATTTTACATATTAATTTAGAGTGGAGAGCTATAATGATGAGGCTATATGAGAAAATTATTGCTAAGTTCATGAATAATGAGGGTTGGTTAGAGGGAATTAATTGTAATGTTGGGGTTAAGAAAGGTTGTCCCTTGTCCCCTTTTTTTTTTTGAATTTATATTGACAAGTTAGATGCATGTTTTGAGAGAGTGCATTGCATTGACACTACCTTATCTCAGACAAACATAATTATTCTTCTTTATGTGGATGGTATTTTTATTTTGGTTAGGAACCTTAATGATCTTGAAAAATAGCTAATAATTCTCTAAGATTTATGTTCTAGTGTTGGCATGTTAGTAGATATTGATAAGACTAAGGTTATGATCATAATGTCCAAGAAATCACTTACCCTAATTTTACTTATGACAATAACAACTTAGAGGAGGTTAATGTGTACACGTATCTTAGAGTTGACCTACATCACAAGGTCAAATGGATCTATAGTGTGGAGAAGAGGATTAATGGAGGGTGGAAAACATATTTTAGTTTCGTGAACAAACTATGAAGACACAAGTTTTTGGTTTTGGGAGAAAAACAAAGTCCTCTTTGATACCCTTGCTATCATGGTTATCCTTTATCGGTGTGAGGTTTTAGGTTGCATCAATTTCTAGAGAAACCTAGAGGAGAATTGAGTAAATCCAAAAGTGATTTATTATTTATAATCTTAAAATTAGGATTACAATACTCCCTATCTCATTCTCCTCTTAAAGGTGAGGCCTTTTCCCACCAGAGTAAGACTATGATTAGGCACCCAATGTACAAGCATACAATAATTAGTATGAAAAATAATAGGCTTCATAACATTTCTTTGAATTCCATTAAAGGTCATTTGAGGCCTAAGAAAGGATAATAATTTTGTGTTATCCTCTAATTCTTTATCACACCATAATGTCTTTTTCAATTTAGATGTAATAATATTTTTAAAATAGTATCATTATTCTACAAAATGTCCTCTTCTTGGATACCCCAATGATTCAGATAAGCCTTGGTAACTCTATACCAACCTAGCTTGAGTTGCAAGTAGTTTGGATTGGATTTTGAAATAACTTCATGAAACTTCTTGTCTTTCATATTATTTACCATGTTCTTTTACATTAAGCACTTAATCATAACCATGTCCTTAATGAGAAAAAACTCACTAAAAAAAAAAGTAATTGATTTAATAATAATAATAATAATAATTATTATTATTATTTAATTTTAAGGTCACCACCAAGCCACACACCAAATTGGTATACTAGACTCTCTTGTTTGTGGGACAAGGGACCCCCTCCTTAAAATGATTTGACTTTTAACTTGTTTGTGGGACAAGGGACCCCCTCCTTAAAATGATTTGACTTTTAAAGTCTATTGAGGTGTACATACCCTACCACCTCTAATTTTGAACCTATGAACACATGTTTTTAACCATTAAACTCAATTAGATTAAAAAACTTAAAATAAAAATCAATTAAAAGTTAAAAAAATAATATAAAAATATCATCATGCAAACATTCCAATACTTTTTTTTTTAAATAAGTTTTTGTATTATAAGCTACCTGTCAAAGTCCATCATATACATGAAAGTCTGCAGAGCATAAAGTTTACTAGTCGTCCTTGCCCAAGTGTGAAACCAATGTAGCTAGGTGTTCAAAAAAATAATCCACTTCCTAAAATATAAAATCTTGCAATTGCCAAAACCTAGTTCCTTATGAACGTTGTGTTGTCTATTAACTTTGGTGCCACGCAGAGCGAGAAAACAAACTAACCAAAATATGGCCATCATTAACATCCTAAAACTAGAACCTGAGAAATAACTCTTCATGTTCGAGTTGTGTCGCTAGACTCTGAAGTCCTGGTTGTTGCAGCGGTCAAAGGAACTAGAGGGTGGAGGAGTGTAGCTAATAGAGCCTCCAATTGATCTGCTTGGCATTCCCCGAGCTCTAACTTGAACACAAGATCCGCCAAGCTGTGTAGAGATAATTCCCACATTGATGCAGTTTACTAAAGTTTGGGGATTGGTTTGGGTTGTTGGAGGATGTTG
>CBVK0102588223.1:0-20132 GCA_900067695.1 Picea abies
GTGGCGCTCCAGGTGGGTGTTCTCTCCGGGAAGTACTCTTACTGTCAGGGCTGACCATGGAAGCTAGGGTGGGCCTCGTTGTCTTACTATCTTGAGCACCCGACAGTTATTTGGCAACAGGAAGAGGAGGCTTTGGTGAAACCTAATAAAATTTATAAATCTTAAGAAAGGCCTAATTATTAAACCCTTGGCCAAATCTAATAATACTTGGTGGGATTAATAATAAAGAGTGTAGATTGTCTTCAATATCTTCATAATAATTGTGCTCAACTCTCCTTTGTAATCTTATTGATGAAGTAATGTATTGATGATAATCTTGTGTAAATGATGATGTGACTTGATGCTTTGATCTTCTATATCTTGCACACATTGAACAAATACTTGGTTAGATTGTTGTTGTAATCTATCATTCTTTAAGTTGTAAATCTTGTAAGTAAATATACATAGTATTCTTTTATTGAGTTATTCTTTCTTGTAAATTTTTAACTTGTAAATCTTTTGTAAATAAACACCCTTTAACATAGTTGACCCCTTGCCCAATTTCTAGGCACTAGTCTTAGTTGACCTAGGAAAAAGGCTTGCTTTTCATGCTAACCCTTGCATCTTGCATGGTTGCTTTAGCATCTTAGGACTAGAATCCCCTCTAACCTTAACAAACTAAAATTAACTCCTAGAACTTAACTCTAACACATCTAGTAACTAAGGTCTACCCCCTTTGGCTTCCCTAAGAGTAAGCCTAGACGGAAGAGGTTCCGGTCAAAGTGACAGCGTGGGCTATGAACCTAGGCATTGTGCCTCCAAGGACACACTAAGTGAGCCAGACTTAGCTCACGTTTGCAAGTGTGTGTTAGGACGGCAACAGGGCCAAAAATGCCTTGTAGAACCAAAATCTTCGACAAATGAGCTTCTGATGATGCATCTCTTTATGGCACATGGAGTTGACCACCTATGTTGGAGAGGCGGTCAACAGATCCCTTACTGGGTGACGAACTAGGTCCTCTAGACCTCATCAGAGTGAGCACCCTGCCAGACAACGACTCAACAGTCGGTTTGCACTCCCTGTTGTCGTCCTAATACACACTTGCAAACGTGAGCTAAGTCCAGCTCACTTAGTGTGTCCTTGGAGGCACAATGCCCAGGTTCACAGCCCACGTTGTCACTTTGACCGAAACCTCTTCCGTCTAGGCTCACTCCTAGGGAAGCCAAGGGGGGTAGACCCTAGTTTCTAGATAAGATTTANTAGTTTCTAGATAAGATTTAGAGTTTAAGTTCTAGGAGTTGATTTTAATTTGTTAAAGTTTAGGGGAGTCTAACCTATGATGCTAAGGCAACAATGCAAGATGCAAGGTGTTAGAATGTCAAGCAAGCCTTTCCCTAGGTCAACTAAGACTAGTGCCTGAGGTTGGGCAAGGGGTCAACTAGATGTTAGGGTGTTTCGTTACAATGTGATTTCAAAGATTACAAAAGAATAACTATTCTACAAAACTAGATACAAGTATTCACAGTGAAGAATGTTAAGTACAAAATGACACAACACAACAAGCTAACTACGTTATTTCAATGTGCAGGATATCAAAGAAGATCAAGGCATTAACATCATCAACACATTAGGCCTAAGCATGCCCCAATAACACTTACTCTATTGGACTGCTCCTCAATGGCAACATCAACATTCAAGGAACTTAGAAGATTTAAAAGTTTAAGACACAAGCATTCCACAATGATTAAGATACTTAGGTGACTAACCACAAAGCATTACTTGTATTAGATTAAAGATTAAGTTTGCAAGTATTCAACCCTTAAGATGTATCAAAATAGATCAAGGTTATTAAATGCTTAGTGATTAAGGGTTTTTTAAGATTTAAGAGACTTTAATTACCCTAGCTAAGTGTTTAACTGAAAACCTCCTCCCCCGATTGCCAAATGACTGCTAGATGCTCAAGAAGTGAAGCAACGAGGCCCACCCTAGCTTCACAGGTCAGCCCCAAGAATTGAGTTTTTACAGAAAGGACGCTCCTTCGCGCCGTGAGACCATCCCCGACCTATCACCTTTTGTTGCCCTCCTCAATCCCCGTTTTAGATGGTGAAAACGGTGGTTTAAAGTACCCTATTAAGTCTATTAAGTATGTATATCAATTGGTTAGACTTTTAGGTGTATTTTGAAGTGTTTTAGTGACTTTGAGATGCCTCAATTAGGTGATCTTATGTCAAAACTGAAACTTTTATGAACTTAGAAAGTGTGTTATTTAAGCATAAGAATGGAGAGCATTAACACATATAAAGCATTTAAAGAGAGCTCAATAACAATTTAGTTTATCACCATGCATTAGATCATTAACATGAGTAGCTTGTCATGAAAAGAATATTAAAGCACAAGGGCAAACTTGCCAAAGAATGAGGACTTCGAGCTTACTATCACTTATCTTGTGTTTGTTAAAGCTTTAAGAGAAAAGCATTAAGTGTGTAAGAAAAGCTTGAAAGATTAGGAGTGCACCTACACTATCAACTCATCCAACAATATTTACTTAAGTGTGATGGCAAATGGCCTCAAGATGTTATAACATGAAAAACAAAACATAGGGAAAACCTTAGGAAAAAGAAATCCTAGGTGTGTGTGAAGTATCTCCAACACCCCCCCTGAACATCACTATGGTAAAAATAAAGAATGGGTCTCGACAACGAGGCCATGTTAGGTACCCGAAAACAAAAGATACAATGAAATAAATGAGGAAACAGGGAAAACCTCATGGGAAAAAACCCCCTCAAAGTACAATGTATGTAAAAAGAAGAATTGACAGTTGCTAGGCAACTGTGTCCTTCACTCCAAGACGACTGCGCAAAGATCGGAACTTCTGCTCAATGAAGGTCTTGGTGAAGATGTCTGCAGTCTGTTCTGCTGAAGGACATAACTGCAGGTTGATAATCCCCTCGTGTACTAAGTCCCAGATGTAGTGCATGTGGATCTCGATGTGCTTCGTCCGCTACCTCTGTACTGGATCTCTGCAGAACTTCAGAGTGCTCTGGTTGTCACACCAGATGACGATCGGTCGATGAAACTAAATGCCCAACTCAGTGAGAAAATGTTGTAGCCACATAGCTTGAATGGTTATGTTAACTACCCCTCTGTAATATACCCCGGCTGATGATAGAGAAATGGAAACTTGCTTCTTGCTTGACCAACAGATAGGCCCAGAACCAAGACTGAGTGAGTAACCAGATGTGGACTTGCAATCAATGTTATTGCTAGACCAATAGGAATAAGTAAACCCAATGAGATCTAATGTAGAGTATGTTTCATAATGAATCCCAAAGGTGATGGTTCCCTGTACATATCGAAGGATACGCTTTGCAGCTTTCCAATGTAGCTCATGCGACTCTTGCATGAACCTATAAACTGCACCAACTGCATATGAGAGGTCTAGTCTGGAGTGTGTGAGATACAACAAGATACCCACTAGATGTCTATATAGTGTGTTATCAACCAGTGGAGTCTCCCCGCCATCCTCAAGTTTGACTCCTGATAGGAAAGGAATCGGAGAAGACTTGTAGTCTGTCATGTGAAATCTCTCAAGGAGATCTCGTGCATACTTGGCCTAAGACAGTTTGATGCCTAATGCATCCTGACTGATCTTGAGTCCAAGGAAAAAGTGTAGTGGAGCCATGTACATCATCAAAAACTTGTCATGTACAATCCTCTTGACTGCAACAATCACTGAAGTCGAGCAACCAGTGATCAACAAATAATCGACATACATAACTAAAAGTAGAAGTGAATCAACCGTCATGAGTATGTATACATTCAGGTCTGATTTACAATGTAAAAAGTTATGTGACAACAGGTAGGAGTCCATCTTGGCATACCATACCCTTGAAGCCTGCTTGAGGCCCTAAAGTGACTTCTTCAGTCAACAAACCAAATATGAGTCTTTCATAAATCCATGGGGCTTCTCCATGTAGATCTCCTTACAGAGATCACCATGAAGAAATGCATTATTCACGTCCATCTGATGGAATTCCCATCCCTTGGTTGCCACAATAGCAAGGGCCAATCAAATGGAATCCAGTAGCCTCTCCATAAGACTATGGATCTAAAGATTGGACCAAGAAAGAATGCTTGGAAGGTAATGGTTCAGCGACAATGAGTGCAACAGGAGGCTCCTCAAAATTAGATTGAATCCTCCTAGTATCAGTTGGATCACCTACGAGATCCCCTGCATCCTAAAGAGTAGTTTGTGCCCACTTGGGCCTATTCTCTGGCTCTGCAACTTCATCTGGATGCTCTGACTCTACATATGACTATACTGAATCTGAATCTGACTCTGAATCCTCTAAGTCCTCTGAATCAGAAATTTCGTTTGAAGAAGAGTTGGCATGTGCATGCTCATCATCTTGAACAGGTGGAAGACTGAAGGTGTCTACATGCGGTTGTTGAGGTACATGCGAGACACTTTCCTCAAACTAGACACTATGCTCAATGATGAGCTGGTCCGAGAAAATATCAATAAGTCGATATCCCTTCACACCGTTAGGGTATACAACAAAAATGAACTCAGTTCTATGTGGATCAGGTTCCTTCCTCTTTTCAGAGTGAATCCGGACCCATGCACGTGAACCAAAAATGAAAAATTCAGCCACTTCTAGTTTGAGCCCGCTCCAAGCCTCGTAGGGGGTCTTATCCTTGACAGATCTATGAGGAAATCTGTTTTGGATGTATGTTGCATAGTTAAGTGCTTTGGCCCATAGTCTCTATGGTAGTGACTTTGCATGCAACATGCAAGATGCCATCTCCTTTAGAGATCATTTTTTTTCGCTCAACAACTCCATTTTTCTGCTGAGTATATGGAACTAAATGTTGCATTTGAATCCCTGCCTCATGGTAAAGATTATGGATCTCATGATTTACATACTCTCCCCTGTTATCAGCTCAGAGGACTTTGATCTTCTTTATGGACTGTGTCTCAACCAAGGCTTTGAAATCTTTGAGGTGTTGAACGACCTCATATTTTTGCCTGAGAAAGTAGATCAAAGTAAAATGTGAGAAATCATAAAAAAAATGAGAACAAACCTTGCTTTGTTGATGGATGGATGCGTAAAAGGACCCATAAGGTCACTGCGGATCAGATCTAAAGGTGTGGAAGCTCGCTGAGACTTTCCTTTGTCGAATTTCTCTTGAGGGTGTTTCCCGAGAACACATCCCTCGCATACTCCCCTTGAGAAATGGATTTCTGGTAGACCATCAACTAATTTGTGCTTGCTAAGCTGTTGCATGTATCTGAAATTCAAATGTCCAAACCTTTCGTGCCATATCCTACTACTTTCATCAACATGAGTATCCAGTAAAGCAGAATCATGTTCAATGAATTCAAAAAATGTATACAATCTAGACTGATGATTTACCTCACTGGTAGCAACCCTGTAGTTGGTTTTCATGTTGTAGATGTCCACCACATTTGGTGTGAATACAAATTTATTTCCAGTTCCAGAATTCGTCATCTGATACACGGAGAGAAGGTTGACAGAAAGCTTGGGAACATTCAGCACATTCTCGAAACTTCCGTTAGTGAGTTCAATCCTTCCTTTGCCGGTTACATCAACAGAAGAGTTGTCCCCCATCAGAATGAGAGGACCTTTCCATGCATCCAAAGAAGAATATACTTCTTATGAGGTAGGCATGTGATGTGATGCTTCTAAATATACGATCCAAGCATCGGGGGAGGAGTTGATGGCAATCAAGGCATGGCTAGAATTGCCTTTCTTGGAATTCAGATCTTATGGCTTCTTCTTTTTTGCACCCTCGGGGATGCGATATCCAAGGTTGTTTTTCTGAAGTATCTGAGACATCTGATATATTTTTTTTTTCATGCATGTGGATTCTGAATGGAATCCTTTGTGACAATATGTGCATTTCTCTCATTTTCTTCCCTTTTCTCCTTTTTATCTGAAGGCATCGGTGAAGGGTTTTGTGTACCCTTCCTTCTTCGTATGTGCATGAGATTTTTGTTTATCTTTATCTTTAGATTTATGATATTTTTAGCTGCCATCATGCACAGTGAGTGCATAAGCCCTTGGGCCTTTGATTATGCCCATGTTGATGAGCTTGGTTTGCTCTTGTGTCAAGGATTCAATAAAGTCCTCAAGAGAAGGCATCTTCCAAGTGGCTCTAGAGGCGAATATGACAGTATGGAATGTAGATATGAATACAAATAATTCATGACCAAGCTTGGAGAGAATGGTGAGAACCATTTGTTTCTACTTCGTTGATTTATCAATCCCGCAAGCTTTGAGTTGCGACAGTAAATCATTGAATTTTGTAAAATAATATTTGATATTTTCGAATCTTTTTGGATCCAATGTGAGTAGATCCACCTCTATCATGTGTCCCCTCATCTCATCTTGTTTTCTAAATATTCCTTCCAATATTTTCTAGGCTTCATTGAGAGTCTTATAGGAAGATATGTGAAAAAGGAGATCAGGAGAAATAAGACTGCAAATTGTTCTGAGTGCCTCATCCATGCTATTTAAGTACTTGGATTTTTCTATGGTTGATGTCAGATCTGTATATGTATTCATGGTTAACCTTTACAACCCTATGGATAAGATATGTATGTCTATTTTCTCCTTCCATGCAAAATAGTTGTAAGGTGTAAGAATGAATTCTTTTTGGAATTCCATCTTTCTGTTGTCTTCAATCTTTTGTACTTGCAAACAATTTTGGTGTATCTTTTTCTTAGCAGTCCGTCGGATATAATACCATGTAAATGTGTTGAACCTACACAAAATAGATCTATCTAAACAATAATACACACATTTTCAGAAATAATTGGAGAAAGAATAAGAAGGAGAGAAAGAATGGAAGAATTCTCATTAACCGTTATGAATAATGAATAATTTACACATGATATATTCTATATATCTCAATGATTTAGAATTGAGGTGAAACAATGCACCATAGTGGTGGTCTAGAGTGATCTTTACACACACCAAAATTTACAGGAGTGAAGTGCCACCTATTCTAGTATCTCAGGCAGTCATGGGAGTGAACTGCCACCTAGTTGAGTTAACTAGTCAACTAGTCTTCAGTTAACTGACTGAACATAGAGTAGTGAGGAGTTAACTCAGGGAATCAAGGCTAATTCACCACTATGGTTATGATACCAAGGCAATTTCGAATTATGATGGTGATTATCCCAATGTTTCATGGTGATGATCCCAATGTTGCATGGTGATGATCCCAATGCAACATCTAAAATCAACTCAACTAGTCAAACTGAAGTGTCAACTGAAAGAGAATATTCTCTAGATGGAATATTCTCCCCTAAAATATAGGAGACTGGATAATGACTAATTATGAATAATAAAAAAGGAATAAAATTAGGAAAAATAAATCCTAGGTGTGTGTGAAGTAACTCCAACAACACAAACGAAGAAAACAAATAATAATGAAGCACAAGCTACAACCAAAGAAAGCAAAAAACAAACTGAAGGTTTTAGTTTAGAAAATGAAATAAATAAAATTAAAATCCCCATGCTTCTAGTTGAGCTCGCTAAGAATCCAATTTATAAAAAACAAATTGCTAAAATGATTAATTTTTATGATGCAAAATGTTATGCAGATGTAATAAATTTACAAGATGAAAAGCCTACGATTATGTTTGGTTTGCACATTGAAAATGCTAAGGATTATGTAGCTCCTTTTTATATTACCTTAATTGTGCATGATCATTTACTTCATAATTGCATGTTATATTTTGGGGCCTCTCACAACTTAATGCCTAAAGTTATCATGGAAAAGTTGGGCCTTGAAATCATTAGACCTTATCAGGACTTATATTCTTTTGATTCCAGAAAGGTTAAGTGTTTGGGCATGATCAAAGATCTGGTAGTGAATATTGCACAGATTCCTGTAAAGAGTATTCTTATGGATGTAGTCATTGTTGACATCCCTGTCAAGTATGGCATGATTTTATCCAGGTCTTGGGGTGCAAAACTTGGTGGATCACTTCAACTGGACATGACATACGTTGCGATCCCGATTTTTGGTGGACAATTTACTCGACTATACAAAGAGACTAGACTGGCATATACTGTAAGTGACCCTCAAAACCCAAACAACTATCCAGTCTATGATGCCGATCAGGATCTAGGAAATTGTATTTTATCATTACATGTTGATTTTGATGACTGTATAGAAGAGGGAAAAAAAAATAGATAAAACACAGAAAAGTGTAAATAACAGAGAAGGAGTATGGAAAATGTTTTTTGATGGCGCTTCATCCTGTGAAGGGGCAGAGGTAGGAGTGTTATTTATTGCACCTGGATATGAATATGTCATTCCCTTTTTATACAGGTTACAGTGGGAAATTGATTATACTAATAATGTCTTTGAGTACGAAGCTCTAGTCTTCAGATTGGAGGGCTACTAGGAAACAAAAAATTGAAAATCTAATAGTTTATGGTGATGCAGAACTTATTGTAAAACAAATAATGCAGCAATATCAAGAAAAACATCCAAGGCTAAGGTCATATAGAAATTGTGCCTGGGATCTGATTGAGAATTTCTTCTTGTCAGTTAACATTCATAACATTCCCAGAATGGAAAATCAATAGGCAGACTCCTTGTCCAAAGCTGCTACGACTTTTATGCCTCCTACTATCCTAAAACTAAATTATCATATAGAAATGAGGCAAAAACCTTCAATCCCAAATAATGTGAAACACTAGCAGATCTTTGAAGATGACGAGTAGATTACAAAATTTCTAGACAGAGATTATTTTTCAACAATGGGGCCTAGACTTCATAGGATAAATCCACCCATAGTCAAGCGCCAAATATAAGTGGATTTTAAGTTCTATCGATTATTTCACAAAATGGGTGGAGGCCATTCCAACTTGGAATGCCACAGATTCGGTAGTTATAAACTTTTTGGAAGAGAACATCCTATCCAGATTTGGTTGCCCCCGAAAAATAGTTACGGATAACGCCCCAAGCATTCAAATCTATGGAAATGACAAGTTTTTGTCAAAAATACAACATTGTGCTGGGACATTCTACAACCTATTATCCTTATGGAAATGGGTTGGCCAGATCATCCAAAAAAATCTTGATGAATATAATAAAGAAAGTATTAAGGGAGAATAGAAAGGATTGACACGTTCACCTAAAGTACACCTTATGGGTAAATTGGATCGGCACTAAGAAATCAATAGGCATGTCTCCTTTCCAAATGGTTTATGGCACCGACGTTGTCCTCCCTATTAATCTATCTCTTCCAATAAAAAAGTTGTGGAAAGACACGAACAAAGATCCAAATGACGTAATGAGGGGGAAAAACCAAATAATCGATGTCCAACAAAACAAGGCCGAAGTCGATGTCAGACTTCAAAAATACCAAGATAATATGAAATCCCTTTTCGACAAAAAAGAGAAAGATAGGGAATTTCTTCCTAGTGATTTAGTTTTGAAATGGGATGCCAGGAAATAAGATCCAGGTAAAGACAATAAGTTTGATCACCTCTAGTTCGGACTGTCGAGGATTGCATCTACAAAGGATAAGAATTCATTCCTACCATTTCATGAAATAAAACATTTTCACAGTACCATTGTATATAGTGGTTTGGTTTCTGTTTACTTTCACAACTTTATTTTCCTTCATAGGACACCTGAATTTTACTTTTTATAAACCTAGTTTTATTTAATACTCCAAAAAGAAAAAAAGAAAATGTATGTACTGTATATCATTTCTATTTTGTGGAACTCTCTGATTGTTTCTTTTTGCAGGACATTTATCATCAGATGAGGAATAAGGAGATATCAGAATTCAATGCTCAGTTTTCAGAATAAGTTTCTTTCTCTCAAACAGTTGATGAATTAATAATTGGTTAGGTTGCAAATATAAATGAAATCCAAGGTATGAACTTCTATGCTTATTTTTCAATCTAAAATGCTAAAATAAATCTCATCGAATATTAGCATAATTCTACTCATGTAAAAACGATCACTTGATCAAAGATCGAAAAAGTATAGATCTGAAAACCTCCAAATAAAAATAAAATGAGATAAAAATAGAAAGAAGAGAAGTTGGTAATCGAAAAGAAGACTGTGTGGAAGTGAGATTCTTTTATGCCAAACCCTCTCATCCCTCGTTCTATTTCACTTTTCCTATCTCTGAGTTTTTACTCTATTTTGATTTTCACGACCTGTCTTTAAATCTTCATAGAAAGAAAATATTTCTCCCTGACTTTGAAAACTTAAAAACATATCTTTAAAACAAGACTAGACAAAAATATTTATGTTCTTTTGATTCCAACTTAAAGAAAGTATGTCCACACTAATCTTGATAACTTTATCTCTTCTATCATATTTTTACCGATAAACCTGCTCAAGGAAAATCCTTGGAAAATAAAAGTTCCTAATAAAATATTCCCTATAGGAAAAGATGTATTGACGATTGAGAGAGATCTAGCTTAGAATACAATAAAAAATTGTTGACAGGCCTTCATTGTCAAATCTTAAGCAGATATCATCCCTGTATGACACATACAAGTTGATTTCCCCCACTTCAAAAATATATAAAACATATAAGATAGATGGTGAAAGGAAATTCATAAATTGATTGCCCCCATCCAGTCCAAGACAAATGGTGAATGGAAATTCGTAAAATCGATTGCCCCAATTTTGTCCAAAAGAGATGATGAAAGGAAATTCATAAAATGATTGCCCTCATCTCAAATAAAATGAAAAAATGCTATTTGAAGTGGTGAAAGGAAATTCAATGGGAGATGTAGATAACTTCACTGGGGTACTAAACAAGCTCGTTGGCAGTGAAGAAATATCTATGATATCTGTAAGGTTGTTGTACATGTATAAACATACTCTGGTAGCTAGTTCTCTTTCCGATAATATTTGCATCCTATATCGACCAGGGATTCCCTGAATAAATCATTAAAATTATTTTTCCTTGAAGTGAACAAAATTGACCGAAGTATGATCATTTAGTTAAAGTTTTTTTGATTATCTTAAGCAAATATAGAATCAGTTTCAAAAAAAGGAAACTTATTAATAGCCTAACTTGAGATCGGTAATTGATTGTGTTTTGAAAGTTTTCTGAGACACGGCTGAAGTTTGATTTTTCTCTGTATAATTTTCCCAAATTTGTTCCCCAGGAACACAACAATGAGTCCATTTACCAAATGAATGCACTTAGTCTACTGTTCTTGCATGCCTCGTAGGGAGACGCGATCCCCAGATGGAGCCCATGTTGAAACATATATATTTCTAAACTTTTGGACTTTAAATAAATTTCATTCCTGGTTAAATAAGAATAAGACTTGCATGATATACATCATTGATGAAGTCTTCCATCTAAACAAACGATCCTAAATATATTTAGATTTGTGGAGCTTCCAAATGGTTAAAGAGATAAGTTGCTAGAGGCCACTTCGGAGCTTCATGCTTCGGACGTTTCAACAAGTCATAACTTTAAAAAGCTCGAAACCCAAATATATCTGTTATCACTTTTCCACCAACTTTTGATAGACATGAGTCATGGTACACATGTACATTTTAAATCTTCCTTGAGTCAACATGTGGGACCTTTATCCGAGATTTTCATCTAAAGATTCACATGATTCTAATTAACACTTGGCACCCCCTAGCCTCGACACGTCATCTAAAATGACATCATCTTCGACACATCACTATGGGTAATAGCCTTTTGGGAATATAACAAGGAACTAACTTTCAATTCCACGAAGAATTAAAATCCTGAAATATCAAAATTTAATTAATTAAGTTAATCTCGGTTAAAGATAGTTAATAAGTTCATACTTCGTAAGTTAGGATGTTTATCATCCCTCACATCTTGAATATCCGAAGTTTGAACTTCTGAAACATTTCAAACTTAAAAGGGCTTAATTAAAACTAAAAATGATTATCCGATAATTAATCATTTCACAGTTTCAGGTTTCAAGGATTCTGTCTCGAGCTACTCATTAAAATCCTGAAGCCCGAATACCTAAAAATGTTTAATGTTAAACACGATTAATTAATATCTTAAACAAGATTATCTCATAATTAATTTCTCACAAGTTCACGATTTGAGAATTTTCAAACCTGTTTCATCCAAGTTCCCGATCACGAACCACCAATATTTATGGCATTAATCATGAATAAATGGCAATGATTTCAATATAGATTGCAGATCATTGCCAAGAATTATTCATTAAGGTAGATGATGTTTTCATTAGTAAAAGTATTCATAAATCAATATGCTTAAGGTGAATAAGAATATTGGATTTTGAATTATATTTTCATTCTCGTAGAATAACAAGTTTTAAGCCAACTGAATAAGCTCACACATTCCCCTGTAATAGGTAACACAGTTCTGATTTCATTAATATCATGGCACATCAGAAAATGATTAAAGAATATGGTGAGAGCATAGATCTGAACATAGATGTTCTCTTAGACACCTCACTGAGAGCCATAGATACTATGAAATCTTGGACACAGGTGTTCGATATTCTACAACATGAGCTGATAAATTTCCCAGAGGATTCAGGTGACGAAGTAACTGAAACCCATGTGACTAAAATTAGGGATGTAGTCGAGTCATAGATACAAAAGATAGTTGCGTGGACAAGGCTCATGTCGTATAACAACATGATAGGCTGGGCCCTGGAGAACGTCGACATTTCAACCAGGAGCATTTGCAATTCACAAAAGGTTGTTGTTGGGTCTTTTCGACCAAAGCATATTAAAGTAATGTATAAATTATCCCTCATTTTTAAATACAGTTACAATTTTGAATTCATAATGGAGTTTGACCAACAGGAGTGCACACAGTATGGGAAAAACTACACTGATTTAATCAAGAAATGGTGGGGGCATCCTGAGAAATTCAGAGCCGACACTCATGAGATATATGCCACAACATCGTTAGATGCCCATATGATTTATGTGGCTATGATGCTATGTAGGATATTCGGGAAAAAGGAATCCTCTCATTCCCTACTGGCATGGGTACCAATTATGAATGAAGTGGTCGAGGGCTATTCTTTCAACTAGACAAAGATGTTATCAGACAACCTATCCAAAGAAATCATAGGGTACCAAATGGAAAAGTCCAAAGGGAAACCTTCTCCTTTATACATGTTGGCATACATCATGGATACCATTTTTTTTATCACTCCTTTCCCTCTGATGAGCTAGAGTTGGAACCCAACCAACGCCGAGCCTATCCATTTCTATCACTCCAAGTTGTGGGAGGACAAAGCCAGACATTTCTTCTATGAAATATGCCATTATGTAGTGGTTCCAATTCATATCTCCCTGTACGGTTTCCCACCTCCCAGAATTTTAGACAGAATCATGGCTAACTTGGGAAAAGTATCAGACTGATATATTGAGGAACAATTTTCCTATATCAGGTTTTTTGGGTGCTCGGTTCCCCCCATGCTCTCCCAAAAATTTTACCAGATTGACTGGTATGCCAAGAGGTGGATTACTAGGCCATGACATGGGGTATTAGGAAAGAATTGAAAGCGGCCCAGAAAAAGGTATGGCCAAACTTCCCTCTTTAGGTTGGTATTTTTTTGTTACAAGATTTCAACCATTTGAAAGTATAGGCTATGGCTCTAGAAGACGTCAAGTTAGTTGATATTGATTTTAAATGCCACGATCCCCATAAGATCGTGGAAGATCATCTGACTCAATACAATTTAAGGAAGTATGTGCACGATATTTCCCCTCAGGACGAAGTATTCAGAGGAGCCAAGTCATATGAGGAAGTATGGAGCATAGTCCGAACTCAATCTCCCGATCAATTATCTAGTTTCTATAATTTTCAGAAGCATAGAAATAATATTTTTCCAAATGTATTATAGGGGGAGCCAATAGCACATTCGTATACATAGGAAGCTACGCCTCAGGGCTTAGAGGTAAGAAGTTCTGACCAATAGAGTACTGAGGAAAATCTAAGGAATACCGAAGTCTCAATGTAGGGAGTGGAGACTTCATTACCAAACCCACCAAGCACTCAAACAAAATCTCATCTTGAAGCTTTTCAAAAAAAGGGATAGGATACATTGTTGTCTACACCAGATAAACCGGCTACCAACACAACAAAGAAACATCCATCCATAGAGATAGGTAGCCCCATTATGTCATTAACACCTTTACAATCGATTCAAGGAAATCCCAATGCTAAAGTCATATTTATAGAGGACCTTACTCCGATTTGAGCCGAAGATATGCCTCGTTCAGACTTATTTTTCAGTAAGAAAAGAACGACCATAGTTACAAGAGAAACGCATGAAAAATATGGTACAAAATTAAAAATGAAAGGAATGTTGTATGATGGACATGATCTAGATTATACATAATTCACTAGGGAAATGGCAAGCTCATTAGGTGCCTTTGCCATGTCCAATCAGTGTTCAGTAGAAAATCTAGCGGATCAGCTGAAACAAAAAAATATGTTGGTAAGGTAGTTGCAAGACCAGATGACGACCATGGAAAGGGATGTACGAAATAAGATGAACAAAGAGTTTGAACAAGTCATAGCTGATGTCAGACATCAGATCCAACAATGGAAAGCTAACCTTGATGAGATCCATCAAAACTCATAGGCCAATAGAGGGTTGGTCACTCAACATGAAGAATTAGTTAAGAAACTACAAGCCAAGATAGAATTGGTTGAAGGTACAACAATAGATATGGAATTTTTCCAAGATCAAGCACTCGAAGTACATGAAAAACTTGAATCAACCCAACAAGATATTTTTACAAAAGTGGAAGCCATTCAAAATTGTTATCGAGTGGTAGACCTTTCCCATAATAAAATTTACATTAAATAAAGGGAAGCCCATGCATCTCGAGCTAAGTTTCAGGAGGCTATCTTTATAGTACCAAAATATGATGTATCAATAGCTCCTCAACTGTGTCTATCTAAGAAAACCAAAAGTGACATAATTTTGAAGCCATAGGAATCAAATCTTGCCGAAAGAAAAAGATTGTCTAGAGAGGTATATGAAGCTTGTGTAGAACCAATATCTTCACTAGAAAAAGGGCTACTTGAAGTTGAAGGAAATAATATCTCCAAATCCCTAGGGAATATTGGCTTAGCAAGGAACCAATGTAACTCTAGGACAAGAAAAGAAGAGGCCATGACGATCATCCAAAAAATAAACCAACTTGATCTTATCCAAATAAAAAAATGGACAGTAAGTACAAGCATGCAATTATAGGCCACATCTTTGGGATAAAAGAAGATGAAGGAAAGGTTGCCCCAGATAGAAACAAAGTTATACATTTTTGAAGCAGATGAGGCAACTTCACCTTTTGGGTTGGTGGTACATTTAGTGAGCATATGCATCTAATGTGTCTAATAAGGGAAAGCCAACACATCTGGAAACAAGTGAGAAACATGTGCATACGAATCATACAGGTCAGGATCATATGACAGTTTTTTCGAAGCTAAAGGATGAGGATAAGAAATGCCTCTGCCAGCAGACAAAGAGACAGAGGAGAAGGCCAACGAAATTTTTCAGTTTTACATATTGTAAAATATACTATTTTTGGAATTATGAGAAGTCCAACCGTTTTGAGTTGAGATGATTTTGTATAAATACATAGATTAAAGACTTATTTCAAGATGCTTCTTACCAACTGTAATAGAGAAAAGTATCCTTATAGAGTATTAATACAAGTGCAGACATATATTCCAGGTTTTGTTAAATCTGGGTTATGTGTTTCTTTTGTTTTCCATTTCTCAGCATTCCTTTATGTATTGCTTGATAAATGTTTGGTTCCAATTTAGTACAACAACTACTATAATCACAATGTCTCAATATTTTATTAAGTAAGCAGTTTTTCCTCTTCATTTACTGTGAGTAAATCAAGACCTTCTTTTTATGTAGATTATTGCATTTTGAGCGTTATTCAAGGTTACACTATCTCTTTTCCTCTACTGCAAACAAGGTAGGACTCTTTCATAATTGATTCCCTGCTCTGTTTTACAATTTTGTATTTTCATCTCATACTATTCGATATTGCAATTTCGGCTCAGATACGAAATATGGCCTATGTGTTGTCAAACTGTTAATTTCATTTAAGGATTTTTTTCTCATACAACTAAGGTAGAAAAAACACTTTAAAACAAACTCTCTTAAAAAAATTCCTGATGCCTGACATTATTCTTTGAGCCTTAAGTTTAATCTCAGGAACAACAAGGAGTTTGCAGATCCAAACTCTCGCCTCTTCTGCTTAAATTTCTGCTCAATCTTGATAGCGTATTGATAAGTTGTACCTAATGAGGTGATGTCAAGAAAATCCATTTATGTTTGAATGTATATATGCAAACAACTATGGTATTTGAGCACCAAATGTCCCTTAGAGTCTTTGATACCCAATTTGGTGCCCAGTGTATGGAAAATATTGGTGAAATCTGGTACTGTCTCGTCCCTTTCTTGATGCAGGGTGGTCCATCTGGTGTAATGGTACTCGTAGCTTCCTACATGGTATTATTGTTCTTTAATGGCATCCCGAAACCATAAATATTGTAGACTCTTATATGGCCCTTTGTTCATAGTAAGTGTCCCACCAGTCCTTAACATGGGAGACGACCTTGAGGAGTGAAAAAGTAATCTTTTCCCTATTGGAAAAATTGTGGTCCAAAAAATACCATTCAAGTAGATTCAACCATTTATCTACAATACTCACATATATGATTCCTTCAAATAATGGAATATAAAAATTTACTTGTACCTTGAAGAGGGTTTCATGGTCGCTTGATGAAGATGCTTCTCCTGTGGGCAACTGCCGAAGGATATGCACAAAGTTGTCCATCATTTTGTTCCTTTGTCATGCAAGGGTTTCCTCGAGAAACATTTTAAAAGGATATCCTACTCCATCATATTTATTTTCATCTCCCATGGTTTGTTTTTGGGATCTGTGTGACTGATCTTGCAACGAATCGATTGGTTAGAGTCCCAACTTCTTGTACCTAGATCTTGTCGGGGACATGCATGAAGAAAAATAAATGAAGAGAAAACTACTCTTATACCACTGATCCAGATTTAGGAGCAAACTGAACTAATTAATAAACTGAATACAATAAACACAAAGATATGAATAACAACAAAGATATCCAGTGAACAATATCTTCTATTGAATAAATGAAATAGGTTGAAACTGTAAAACTGCAGAACTGAAACACTTGCTTGAATGGTGGTAGTTATCTCTGAGAAGAGATGGGGCTGTTACGTGCATCCATCTGAGAATAATGAATTACAATGAGGCTCCAGAGGCATTTTTGATATTACTCATGAATTCCAAAACCCTAGACATCTAAAAACCCAACCCTTGGCGGTGAAACACCAAAATTCATGTGGACCCTATGGGTAAGTTGGTACCTCAACTTCCCAGGGTCGTAAATTTTGCATACTACCTCTGTTTTAGGCGTGTGATCGCCCATTGGAAAGGTATTTTAGAGAGATACACATTACACCACCAAACTCTTACTCTGTCTATAGTTTGACTATGGAAAGACAAAATGACAATGTTAAGCACTCAAAAATGGCCCTGGGTATATCAAGATGTGTTGACATGAAAACATACAAATTAATCCAGTTGGATTAGGTTAGAGGCCACCAATATCCACCTGGAATATGTGTAGGGCTTCAGACATCCCAAAAAGTGTAGAATCGACAATTACAAAGAAGTAAATAAGAACATGTTGAACTAAAAAAGGACAAGAGGAGCCAGTTGGAATAGGTTGGTGGCCACCAATATCCACCTGGATCAATGTTATAGTCTAATACCTAATGCATAGATTTGATAATAATAATGATTATGTTATACTCTCCATAGTTTACTTAAGAATGCCCAAGGATAAAAAAAATGTTTCCGCAAGAATTATTTCTACAATTGATACATCTCATATATCTTGGGTGTGGGGCATGAGGAAACAGAGCTATGGGGTGTTCTCAAAATATTTGACATGTGAAGTATCATTTCTACAAATAACAAGAATAAATTGAAAGAGTGTGATAGATAATGATGTTTGCAATCGATAAAAAGGGAATGATCAACTTAGAGAACAAATAAGTGATGATTTGATGATGTAGAAAATTGAATGAAGTCGAATCAGTAACACTAAATTCTATCACGTACAATATTGATCGAGCCAATGTTGTTGCCCATATTGACGTTGGGGTCGGTGACGTGGGGGCTACAGTTGCCTGTATTCTTTCACGTATAGGATTGAATTCAAAGTTTTCATTGCATCTGAAACCATTTAGTCACAATAAATTCTTTCACCCATTAAAAATTGTCCAAACTATTATTCTTTGGACCCCTCTCTTTTTAAATTCTTTCACCCATTAAAAATTGTCCAAACTGTTATTCTTTGGACCCATCTCTTTTTGGTCTATGGATTCTCTGTTGATTCCTATTGGTCTGGGTGGCGAATACATATGGATTCATAATGAAAAGTTGTAATATGGATATTTTAATTGATAAGAGTAAAGTAGCTATATATTTCATAAATATAATAATTATAAAAGAATACAGTTTTCCAATTTTTACAACATTAAACATTAAGCAACCAAAAAATAAATAAATTGTAATTGTTATTATACGTTCTCTCATAAAACAATTTGAAGCTTCCAATGTACATTATGATTCATATCTTAAGCATATCCCAATGTGTTTAATCATGGAAGACAAATTCTTTAAACTCCCGAGCAAATCTGTGATGTTCATTAATCATGGAAGCCAAATTCTTTAAACTCCAAAGCAAATTTGTGATGTTCATTGTATATTTCATCATAAAATAAGAAATTATTCTAAAGCTTGAGGACTTTATTGAAGGGTGACAATTCTATTGAAACACTATAAGAGCCATGAAGAAAGTCTACTCTCTTTATAAGCCTATAGAAACATGCAAGTGAGTGCATCCATTGCTTATTATTTAGGTTAAAATGTTTATGATTTTTAACTTGCTAAGATCCACACAAGCATAGAGTTAAAGGACATTATTCATCAAGATCACCAAGTATATTATGCTTATTGTGGGTACTGATTGTTCACTTTGTCTCTCAAACCATACAAAAATGCATGCTAGAGTGGATGTTTGATCCGGATTTAGAAGCGGAACGAGTTGATTAAGACATTGAATACAATAAAAATAGGGATATGAAGAAAGTGAACAATATGTTCTATTAAATAATGAAATAGGCTGAAACTGTAAAACTGCAGAAGTGAAACACTTGCTCAAATGATAGTAGTTATATCTGAGAATAGATGTGGATGCTACGTGTAGTTATCCATCTTAGCAGAATGAATTACAATAAGGCTCCAGAGGCCTTTTTGATGTTACTCATGAATGCCAAAACCCTAGACATCCAAAAACCTAACCCTAGACGGTGAAACACCAAAAGTCACGTGGCCCCCTATGGGTAAGTTGGTACCTCAACTTCCCAGAGTCGTAAGGTTTGCATACGACCTCTATTTTAGGCGTGTTATAGCTTGTTGGAAAGGTATTTCAGAGAAATACACTTTAAGCCATCAAATTCTTACTCTATCTACAATTTGACTATGACAAGCCAAAAAAATAAAGTTGAGGGCCCCAAAATGGCCCTGAAAGTACAACAAGATGTGTTGACATGAAAACATACCAAATAATCATGTTGGATTAGGTGAGAGGACACCAGTATTGTTAGGGTCCTAACCTGCACATAGGTAGATCAATATATTCAAATGTAATAAAGGTCAATATTAATAAGGCCTTTCAATAAAATAGAATAAGGCGGATGTAAGAAGACCTAATAGAAGTTTCCGCTTCTAGAAGGATCTTCCTCTAGATGCTTCTCTTGATAGACATATTTAGTATAAACAAGGGTCGAGGGTATGAAAACCCTAGCTTGGAGATTATTGTAACAGAGCACTCCTCGACTGGAGGTTGCCCCCTCAAAGAGGCCTATGAACATTTCTTTCTGAATCAAAGTGTTATTTCTGTTGTTGTTCTTATATCATTTTTGTGTTATTGTGGAGATTATGTTGGTTATATTACTGTTATTCTTCCATTTCTAGCATTTTATTTTTGTTCTGTGTATTTATTATATCTGGTATC
>CBVK0102588304.1:0-10594 GCA_900067695.1 Picea abies
TCACAAATATCTTCCATACCTTGTGCACCATGTTGGGTATCAAATATTCTTGGAGACATATGGTGCTCAAGTACCATGACAGTCTGCATAGATACATTTAGAAAAAAATGGAGTTTCTGGACATCTTTTCCTTAGGCGTAGCCTATCGATATGTTTTCAAAATTGAGCAGAAGGTTAAAAAAAAGACATGGTAGTTTGGGTCTAGAAACCCCTCACAAAAAAATCAAGGAAAGGGTAGCCCCAACCCGTAGAACAAAGGGTAGAGAAAATATGGACAACCTCAGGACAACCAGTCTAAGACACAAATAAAGAAGGACAGTGGAAAGATGAATAAAGACACCAGGAAGTGGTGCGACTTCCAACCCTCGGTATAACACTGTTGATTGTCACTCAGAGTAGTCATTGGTGGCGGAGGTGAAAGCCTATGAATTATATTTGGGTCCCAACTCAGAGTCAAAACCATAAAAGTGGAGATGAATTATTGACACAAAACTCAGTTCCACCGTTGCTACCACCAAGATCTAGCCCGGTGAACCTGATGAGCCAGAGGAAGGTGAGCACATCTTTCATTCACAAATGTGGGTGAAGGGTACTCCGATGAAATTCATCATTGATAGCGATAGTCATAAGAACCTCATCTTAGTGTACATCTTCAATTTGTTGTCCCTTCTGAGAACGTCGCAGCTACATCCATACACCATTAGATGGATCTGCCAAGGAAGTGATCTTCGCGTCATCCAACAGTGCCACATGTCCTATGGAATCAAGCCCTTCAAAGTTGAGGTATTGTGTGATGTCTCTCCCCTTGAATTTTGTGATTTTATTTTGGGCCAACCTTATTTATGGAAATGTCATGTTGTATATGAGTCTAGGACTCATAGTGTTATATGGAAATGTCATGTTGTATATGAGTCTAGGACTCATAGTGTTATTATTAATTTGAACATGAAATTGTAGAGGATACCTGAGGTATTCCCACCTACTCCCATTTCATTGATCTCTTCTAAGCAATGCAGTAAGTTCATCTCTCAGACCGGGAAGTTTTTCTTCTTTGCGATTCACTCTCAAAGTGAGTGAAAGGTTGCAACCACATCTATGGCCTCTGTAGCCAATCTCTTCGTGCAGAAGAAGCAAGTGGATAAGTCCGTGGAAGAATACAAATACATCTTCTCCTGACCCAGTGGGGTACCTCTACATTGTCAGGTCAAGCATTCAATCGATCTAACCTCCAGTTCAATGCTACCAAATGGGCCAGTTTATCGCTGCTCTCTGTTAGAAAATGAGGATATCAAGTGTCAGATCCAATAACTGCTCCAAAATGGGCACATATGACACAAATCATCACCGTGTGGAAGCCCAATCATGTTGGTGCAGAAGAAAGATGGGACATCGTGACTCTGCATCGATTATCGGGCCCTAAATAAAATCACAGTCAGGAACTAGTACTCGATTCCCTAAATCGAAAATCTCCTTGACCAGCTCAAGGGGGCCAAATAATTCAGTAATATTGATATGAATTCTAGCTACCATCAGGTCCAAATAGAGCAGACAGATGTATGGAAAACTACCTTCAAATCCAAAGAAGGTATTTTTAAATGGTTGGTCATGCCCTTTGGTTTGATGAATGCCCCAACAAATTTCATGGGGATGATGGATGATATCTTGCAGCCTTTCACCAATTCTTTTGTGGTGGTGTATCTGGATTACTTCCTCATATACAACAAGAATTGGGCGAAAAACTTGTCGCATATTCAGTAGGTTCTACACACTCTGCAACAACACAAGCTATATGGAAGTTTGGAAAAATTATCCTTCGACGTGGAAAGGGTCCAGTATCTAAGCTACATTATTGATAAGCATGGGGTGCATGTAGATCAAGCCAAGATCTAGGTCATTCGTGACTAGCCAGCCCCAACCACACTCGCTGAGCTTCTAATCTTTTTAGGCCTTCTCAATTTCTATCGCGGGTTCATGTTGGTATTCTCCCATATTGCATGGGCCCTCAGTGAAGTAACCAGGGGTGGTGGTAAGTAAAATTTAGTGTGGGGCATATCACAATAACAAGCGTTCAATCATTTGAAGCAACGCTTGTGCTCAACCCTAGTTCTTTCATTACCAGGCCTGCAACAACCGTTTGAGATCAAGACATATTCTTTAGACTTTGTTATGGGTGCAGTTCCCAATCAGCATGGACACCATGTGGCCTATCATAGTGAGACACTATCATATGTCGTTCATAATTAGCCTACTTACGACAAAGAAATGTACTCCATTGTGCAAGCACACCACTCGTGGAGTTAATACATTCTCTGGAAGGAGACAGTCATCCACATCGATCATAAGTCAATGTAGTCCATGCAAACATAAGGAAAATTCTAGAATGACCTCCATCATAAGTGGTCCACATACTTGCAACAATTTCATCTCAACATCAAGTATAATACACGAAGAAACAACCACGTCACGAATTTTCTCAGTCGTCTGTCGGTTGCATCACTCACCATGGTGCTAAACTCCTATAGCCACGAGATCTCCGGATGGCCCCAAATCTATGAGAGAGATCCTAACTTTGCTGCCACCTACCAAATGTTGGGCGAAAACATAGTTGTCATTGATTTCCATCTTCAGGACAGGATGTTAATATGTCATCTAGGCCATCTCTGCATTCTATCAAGCGAGTGAGCAAAGCTAATTTGGAAATGCCACTACAGCTGAGTGGCATAACACTTCGGCATAGAAAATTTAGTGGCAATGTTGAAGCAACATTTCTATTGGCAGAAACTTCAACATAATGTCAGCAAGTATATTAGTTCCTTCACTGCATGCATTATTTCCAAACTGGCCATTACTAAACAAGGCATGTACACCCCTCTGCCTACTCCTGAAAGGCCCTGGGAATCCATCTCAATGGACTACATTTAGGGCCTTCCATCAAATCAGCGGGGAAATGACTGTGTTTTTTGTGGTGGTTGATCATTTTTCTAAAATGACGATTATGGTCACTTGCAAGAAGAGCATCACAGCAGAGGCCACTGCCAAGCTCTTCTTCGAATGACTGTGGGTACATTTTGGGATACCAAAAACCATCGTCTCAGATCGAAACAGTCAGTTCCTCAACACATTTTGGTCGAGACTTTGGTCATTGCTGGACACCAAGCTCACCAAATCCACTTCCTTCCACCCCCAGATGGATGGCCTTCCACCCCCAGATGGATGGCCAAATTGAGGTCGTCAACCGGATGATCATGCATATCCTATGCATGCCAAGAATCCCCACACATTGGATGCGAGTCTTCCCAATGTTTATCATAGCTACAACAGAGCCATGCATAGCTCAACCAACCACAACCCCTTTCAGGTGGAGTTGGTATTTCAACCATTCAGTCTCATGGATGTTGCACTACCCCTTGCGGCCACCCAGGCAGACTCATCCCAAGCTCAAATTGAAACCGACAGAGCTACCCAATTCATTGACTCCAACTTTTGAAAAACAAGTCATAATTATGCCCCGATTAGAGAATTGGGGGAGAAAAAATTCATAACAAAATGGGTCATTCAAAAAAAACAAGGCTTTCAAACATTTACACAGGCTCAAATAAATAGATAAAATGACTAAATTGGTTAACTCAAAAACCCTTGAGTATTGAAAACTTCAAAGATAAATCTTAAATTTGAGTGCCAACACATTCATGCTTCTCCCTTGTGCTTTGAAGCAACATTGCATCATGCTTGCTTTATGATTTTTCTTGGTTTCATTTGATAGCATCTTGATTCTTGATGGAAATTTCTATTTGATTGACTTTCACATGCTTTGATTCAATGTTATTTTGTTTGTTCCCTTGCACAATATGGTCATTGGCCACTTGCGCATTTGATTGAATATTGGCTTATATGCTTCATGGTTGGTTTAATAGGTCTTAAATCTTGATATTTCATAAGTTGCCTTATAACCTCGTCTACATGGGATTAACCTAGTCTACATGAGTCTGATTGATAATGGAAATATAAGGTACAACCATAACCCTTCAACGAAAGAAATGAGACAGTGGCCATTGAATTAACAAGTAGAAAATGAGTGACATATGCACATATGTGAAAATGAGTATAAACAAGGTATTATATATGTGAAAATGAGTATAAAAAAGGTATTAGAATATGTGGTACTGATTTCAAGACACATTTGACAATGAATCATCATGCTCGGGAAGTACGTTGATTTGCATCAGGATATTCATGATCTTGGTGTGGGAAATGCAAAGGCAAGCATGGCGAGAATAGTGTACGAAGTGGTGAGTGGAGGAAATGGTTGATATCAAATGCTATGGTTTCTAGCCTCATCTAAGATCATAATATGCATTCATGTCATTGGAAAGCTTTGAATCAAGATTCAGAGCAAGACGATGTATTTAACAATGTTTTACTCATAAGAGCATTTAGTGCAGGGTTACCTTCGCTATTAAATTTTAGTTTCATGTGTAATGATCTCAGTCACGTCAATTGATCAGATTGAAAACCGTGTAGCCAAGGATGAAGATCACGGAGAAATTTTTAGTTTTGGCAAAGTAGTTCTCTGAAAAAGAGCCAGGATTTAGCTTTTAAGACCTTTTGTGCACAGTTTTGATGTTGCATTGAAATGATTTTTGGATCTCTGGAGTACGTTACTTGGATTTTTTTTGGGTGCATTCAATGCAACTAATGGTATTAAATTTCAACATCTATTGGCACTAAGATGCATATTAAAAAAAAAACATTTAACCAGTTTAATTGAGATTCATGGTTGAGCCATGAGGTCCATTTTACAATCTAGTATTAGGTCAATGTGTGATTTTGCGTTTAAATTCAACGTCTAAGTAAATGAACATTGTATAATTAGTCTCTATCATTTTGTGAAATAAAGGGTTTGCACTTCCAAAAATTTGATCCCTCTAGAACCAAAGGTAAAGATGGTTCTATACTGGTTTATATGCATTTAAAGGTGGAAAGTGGAATTGGGTGTCACCACTCACTGAAAAGTTTTTCATCTCGTCTGCGCCTTGCATTTGATGATTTGACGAACTCATTTGGCTCTAATACAGTGGCAGTGTTGCAACAACACTTCTATTGGTCGAAACTTCGACAAATGTCAGCAAGTATATCAGGTCCTATAATGCCTGCTCCATTTCCAAACCAACCATTAAGAAACAAGGAATGTACACCCCTCTGCATACTCCTAAAAGGCCCTGGGAATCCATCTCGATGGGATACATGTTGGGCCTTTCATCAACCAAGCGGGGAAATCACTATGTTTTTTTGGTGGTTGATTTTTTTTCTAAAATGGCGATTTTGGTTGCCTGCAAGAAGGGAATCATAGCAGAGGCCACTACCAATATCTTCTTCAAATGAATGTGGGTACATTTTGGGATACCAAAAACCATCGTCTCAGATCGAGAAAATTGTTTCCTCAACACATTTTGGTCAAGCCTCTGGTCACTACTGAACATCAAGATCACCAAATCCACTACCTTCCACCCCCAGATGGATGGCCAAATTGAGGTCGTCAACCGGATGATCATGCATATCCTATGCATGCCAAGAATCCCCACACATTGGATGCGAGTCTTCCCAATGTTTATCATAGCTACAACAGAGCCATGCATAGCTCAACCAACCACAACCCCTTTCAGGTGGGGTTGGTATTTCAACCATTCGGTCTCATGGATGTTGTATTGCCCCTTGCGGCCACGCAGGCAAACTCATCCCATTCTCAAACTGAAGTCGACAAAGCTACCTAAGTCATTGACTCCAAATTTTGAAAAACAAGTCACAATGATGCCCCGATTGGAGAATTGGGGGAGAAAAAATTCATAACAGTCATTCAACAAAAGAAAGTGTTCCAAAAATTTACACAGGCTCAAATAGATAGAGAAAATGACTAAAATGGTTAACTCTGAAAACCCTTGAGTATTGAAAAATTCAAAGATAAATCTTAAATTTGAGTGCTAACACGTTCACACTTCTCCCTTGGGTTTTGAAGCAACGTTACATCATGCTTTCTTTATGATTTTTCTTAGTTTCATTTGATATCATCTTGATTCTTGATGGCAATTCCTATTTGATTGGCTTTGACATGCTTTGATTCAATGTTATTTTGTTTGTTCCCTTGCACAAGATTGTCATTGGCCACTTGTGCATTTGATTGAATATTGGCTTATATGCTTCATGGTTGGTTTAATAGGTCTTAAAGCTTCATATTTCATAAGTTGCCTTATAACCTCATCTACATGGGATTAACCTAGTCTACATGGGTCCGATTGATAATGGAAATATAAGGTACAACCATAACCCTTCAACGAAAGAAATGAGACAGTGGCCATCCAATTAACAAGTGGAAAATGAGTGACATATGCACATATGTGAAAATGAGTATAAACAAGGTATTAGATATGTGAAAATGAGTATAAACAAGGTATAAGAATATGTGGTATTGATTTAAGACACATTTGACAATGAATCGTCATGCTCGGGCAACACGTTGATTTTCATGAGGAGAATCATGATCTTGGTGCGGGAAATGAAAAGGAAAGGATGGTGAGAATAGTGTACGAAGTGATGAGTGGAGGAAATGGTTGATCTCAAAACACATGGTATGGTTTCTAGCCTCATCTAAGCTCATAATATGCATTCATGTCATTGGAAAGGTTTCAATCAAGATTCAGAGTAAGACGATGTATTTAACAATGTTTTCCTCATAAGAGTGTTTAGTGTGGGGTCACCTTCACTATTAAATTTCAGTTTCATGCATAATGATCTCAGTCATGTCAATTGATTGGATTGAAAACCGTGTAGCCAAGGATGAAGATCACGCAGAAATTTTTAGTTTTGTCAAAGCAGATCTCTGAAAAAGAGCCAAGATTCAGCTTCTAGGGCCTTTTGTGCACAGTTTTGATGTTGCATTGAAATGAGTTTGGGATCTCCGGAGTACATTACTTGGATGTTTTTTGGGCCTACAAATTCAATGAAACTAACGGTATTCAATTTCAAGGTCTGTTGGCACTAAGATGCATATTTAAAAAAAACCATTTAACCAGGTCAATTCAGATTCCTGCCTAGAGGTGCATTTTACACTCTATTATTAGGTCCATGTGTGATTATGTGTTTAAATTCAACTCTTTGTGCATTTTACAGTCTAGTATTATGTAGATGTGTGATTCCTTGTTTAAATTCAATGAGGAGCTGACACATGCTACTCTTAAATAAAAAAGACTAAGTAAATGAAAATTGTATATGTAGGCTCTAACATTTTGTGAAATGAAGGGTTTGCATTTCGAGATATTTGGTCCCTCTAACTTTGTAGAACCAGAGTTAAGATGGGACCATACTGGTTTAAATGGAGTTTATATACATTTAAAGTTGGAAAGTGTAATTAGATGTACAACCACTCACTGAAAATTTTTCCATCTCCTATGCGCCTTGCATTTGGCGATTTGATGAACTAGGGTTTGTTGGATGAGTTATAGGTTTATAAAGACGAAAATCCAAAGGGTTATACCAGTGCTCATTTTAATTAATTTTTCATCCTAGATTTTAATTAATTTTTCATTTTTCATCCTAGATGAGCATTCTTCTGGTTTAATTTTGAATCTGGGGATGAGATTAAGGTTATATAATGAATTTAGAGTGCTTCAATGGATGAGATTATGGCCTTATATTGGCTAGTAAAAACTATTTAAAATATGGCATTAGGGTGATTTGCAAAGGCTACCCATGAGCTAGATGAACCTTGCTACAACGCAAGCGTTTTTCAAACTCAACGATCTACATACGGAAGATAAATGATTTTATTGCTAAGCAGGATTTAATTTTGATTGACATTTTTGATCGATTGATGAAGGTTATCTTCCACCACCTCTTCACATCATGTTTTTTGATCGATTGATGAAGGTTATCTTCCACCACCTCTTCACATCATGTTCAACGAGCTTTCAATTGCACTCTATTCAGTGAATATGAAGCATTTGTCTGCACTCATTCTTGATCAAGTGAGTTAGCTACGTACTCGAACCTTGGAACATGAAGAGGTGATAAGACTATCCATTGACACAACGTTCATTTCAATAGGAGTGATTAACATAAAATGGCAGCCATCACATCCAGTTAGTTCAGTTAGACTCTAGGTAATTTTTTATCTGGAGAGGGTTCTTAAAACGACCCAGTAATTTAGGGCTGACCCAAGGCCCAGTTTTTGTTCGAAATAACTAAGTGCTCTGGTCTTTGAGGATGACATGTTTCCTCGAAGCCTAGGAATGCTAGGAACCAATGGAAAATGGCTTCACAGAGCCACCCCAAGTAGACCTGAATTCCATGACAAATGCATAGAAGAAAGAAAACAAAGCCAAGTATTGGATTCAAAATTCAGTAGATGACTCTATTTTTTCCAAGGTAACATGTGTTTCCATTGCAAAACAAGCTTGGGATATTCTCAAAGCATCTTACCAAGGTAATGATAAGGTGAAGATAGTAAAGCTTCAGACTTTAAGAACTCAATTTGAAACTCTAGAGATGATTGAGACTGAGATTGTTGACCAGTTCATGACCAAAGTGATGGGAGTTATAAATCAGATCAAGATTAATGGTGAACAGATTGAATATTAGAGGATTGTTGAAAAAGTCCTAAGAATCTTTCCCAATAAATTTGAAATGGTTGTAACTATCATTTTAGAATCCAAAGATCTATCTAGTTTCTCAATAGAAGAACTAATGGGATCACTTATGTGACATGAAACTAGACTCAACTTGGAAGAAGGGTCTTTGCAACATGCTTTCAAGACTCAAACTTCTTTCAGCGGAGGAAGATGCAAAAGAAACAAAGGTAGAAGTAAATCAGGCAGAGGCAATCAACATGCAAAAGAAAGGCCCACACAAGAACACTCAAGGCAGTCATAATAGTCTAAAAATTCACAAAATCAAAGAGAAAGAGGTAGAAAATGGATAGAAAAATCAAGAATTCAATGCTACTATTGCAAAATTTATGGTAACTATGAGAATGAATGTAGAAAGAAGTAGTCAGATCAAAACAAAGGCAGAGCAAATGTCTCCAATAGTGGAGGAGAAATTTTTGAAGCAATGTTCCTTTCCCGCCATACCTCTAAAGAAGGTCACACCAAGGACCTTTGGTTGTTGGTAAAAAATTTAGCAATCATATGACACGTAACAAAGAATCGATTTCTAGCATTGATACTTCTATCAAATCTAAAATTACTCTAGGTTATGATTCTCAAGTCAAAGCTCTAAGAAAAGGTATTGTGTTTGTTCTAACCAAACAAAATCAGAGGAAAGACACACATGATGTCTATTAAATTCCAAACCTTAAAAAAAGTCTCATAAGTGTAGGACAATTGATGGCTATTATGGCATATTCAAAGGTTGAACATGTTTAATTCTGGATAAACCACCCAATACGAAAATTCATTACAAAAATTCAAATGACCAAGAATAGGATGTTTCCATTAAATTTAAGAAGTGTCAATTTGTCCTAGCCATAAGCCCAAAATTTCTCAAACATAGATGAGACTTTATTATGGAATTCTAGGTTTTTTCATCTCCCTTTTAGGAATCTTAGTCTTCTCCAAAAACACTCAATGGTTAAAGGTATCCATGTTTTGAATGAACAAGACAGTGCTTGTGAAAGTTGTATACTTGGAAAGCATCAAAGAGACAACTTTTCAACATCCTCGCGTAGAGAAAAATAACATTTAGAATTAGTTCGCATGGATCTATGTGGAGCGATGCAAACCCAATCCATTGGTGGAGATTTTTTATTTTCTGACCTTTATTGATGATTTCAGTAGGAAATTTTGGATTTACTTTCTTAAAAATAAGTCTAAAACCTTTTCAAGGTTCAAACATTTCAAAGCTGAAGTAGAAAAACAGAGTGGCGAATTTGTGAAAGTGCTCAGGTCATATGGAGGTGGAGAATATAATTCAAAGGATTTTACAGATTTTTGTAGACAACATGATCTAGGTGGATATTGGTGGCCACTCACCTATTCCAAGTGGCTCACATACAGATGTCATCTTGGCAATTTCAGTTTTCATCTCGATGGTTTTTTCTAGATTTTCAGGTCCTAAACTTTTGGGGTCGTTTTGTGGCCCTAAACGATGTTTTTTGGGCCCGCCACACTATAAATAAAATCATAGTGTGATGGAATAATGTGTAGTCCTCGGATAGACCTTTGCAATGGGTTATCGTGCGCTTAAAATGGAGATTGTATGAAAAAGTTACGACCACGGAAAGTTGATGTACCAACTTACCCCAATGGGGCCCAGATGACTTTTGGCGCTTCATCTCCTAAGGTTAGGTTTTTGGATGTTTAGGGTTGTGGCATTCATGTTTAATGTAAAAAATATATTTGCAACCTCATTGTACCCATCTTCTTGTGAATAATCATAGTCGTCACATCTCTTCTCAGAGATAAACCGCCACCATTCTAGCAAGTTTGTTTCAGTCTGCATTTTCCAGTTTCATCATTTCTTTATATAATAGAAGACAAGTTTTACTGCATCTTTGTTATTGTTCATTGTATCTTTGTGTTAATAATATAGATCTATATTCATT
>CBVK0102588358.1:0-10760 GCA_900067695.1 Picea abies
AGGCCTTTGGCCTTCACTAGAAAACAACTTTCAGAGAGACATTTGGGAAAATCTATTTATGAAAAGGAAATGTCATATTTTATGCATGCAATGGATCTATGTCATCCTGATCTATTGGGGCAACACTTCCAAATCAAAACTGATAATCAAAGCCTCAAGTATTTTATGGAACACCGAATTTCATCCCCAAAGAAAAAAAAAAAGGTGACCAAGCTCTTTGGATATAGTTATGAGATCAATTACAAGAAGGGAAATGAAAATGTGTTTTTTTACACTCTTTCCAGGAAGTATGAAGAAGAAGGGTCCCTCTTTTACCTCTCCTTCATTGTACCAGACTACCTCCAAGATGTTTGTCAAGAGTGGCTACAAGACCCAAAAATTTCTCGCCTGATCCAACAATTGCAACACCATTCTCTAGTTTCTCTAGGGTACTCTATGCACAATGAAGAGCTTCGCTACAAAGGTTGTTTGTATTTAATCCCATCGTTGCAACTTAAATCCGCGGTGCTTTCTGAGATTCATTATCCACCCATAGAGGGGAACTTAGGGTTTACCAAAACCTATGAACAGGTCAAACATTCTTTTTTCTGGGATGGTATGAAGAAAGACGTCTACAACTTTTTGGTCAAATGTGATGTCTATCAATGCAACAAGGGAGAAACAATCAAATCTCTGGGCACACTCCAACTGCTTCCAATTCCCCATGTCATTTGGAGAGATATTTCTATGGATTTCATTGTTGGCTTACCTGAATCAGGAAATGAGTCATTCATCATGGTGGTAGTCGATCATTTCTCCAAACATGCTCATTTGTTTTCTCTTCAACACCCATTCACCGCATCCATAGTGGCTCGAATTTTCATGGATAATATTTTCAAAATACATGGCATGCCTCACTCTACTATGTTTGACCAAGATCTAATCTTCATCAACAATGTTTGGCAAGAATTTTTTAGAATCCAGGGAACCCAATTGCATCTCAACATTGCCTATCATCCCTAAACTAATGGCCAAACTAAAGTTGTCAACAAGTGTTTGGAAGCATATTTGTGGTGTTTTTCATAAGACTGATAAAACCAGTGGGCTCACTGGTTATCCCTAGCTGAATAGTGGTACAACACATATTACCATACAACTACTCGCATGACTCCTTTTGAAGTAGCCTATGGCCAAAATTCCTTACCAATTCTCTCCTACATGCTAGGTGTCTCGAAGGTTTAGGAGGTTGAGAAAAATATAATAGTCCATGAGGCCATTCTTCACACCCTCAAATAAAATTTGGTCATGGATCATAATCGTATGAAGAAACAAGTAGATCAAGGTCATTCTAAACGCCAATTTGCTAAAGGGGACCATGTGTTTCTTTGTTTTCAACCTTAGAAGAAGACTTCACTCAAAATTAAATAATGTCATAAACTTGCTCCCAAATTTTATGGTCCTTATAAAAATTTCAAGCGCATGGGGCTTGTGGCCTACTAGTTAGCTCTGCCAAGTCATTCTAAGATCCACCCTATTTTTCGTGTCTCATGTTTAATGCAAGTGATTGGAAATAAGTGTCAAACTCATACTAGTCTCCCCGATTTGGATGAAGAGGGTTCCATTTCATTGCAGCCACAAGTCGTCTTAGAACAACGAGAGCGTCATCGCCATCAGTGCACCATCAAGGAAGTGTTAATTCAGTGGAAATATACAACTCCAGAATATGCCACCTGGGAGTTGGCCACCATTCTGTAACAATTTCCTCATATCAAGCCTTGAGGACAAGGATTTTCTTCAAGGGGGAGGGCATGCTAGGGACCTAACCTCCCTAACCTCTCACATAGGTAGAATAATATGTTTTATATGTAATAAAGGCCAACATTAGTTAATAAGTCCTATTTAATAAATGTAAACAAGTCAATGTAAGAAGACCTAATAGAAGCTTCCGCTTCTAGAAAGATCTTCCTCTAGAAGTTCTTTATAAGATAGAATTAGTATAAATAAGATTAGGAGGCATGAGAAATATTTGTCTAAATGTGAACAAGTCAATGTAAGAAGACCTAATAGAAGCTTCCGCTTCTACAAAGATATTCCTCCAGAATGTTCTTTAGAAGATAGAATTAGTATAAATAAGAGTAGGAGGCATGATAAACCTTTTCTTGAGAATTATTGTAATAGAGCTCAAATCTTCACTGCTTGAGGTTTCTCCCTCGAAGAGGCAAGTGAGCATTTCTTTCTCTGAATAAAGGTATCATTTTTGGTGTTTCTCTTCTCAATATTTTGTTGTTCCATTGATATTTTCTGAATATTATTGTTTCCACATATTATATTACATCAGGTACTTTACATGATAAGATAACTATGATATTAAGATAAAGATAAAAATGATATGTCAAATATGTATTGTAAAAAAAAAAATAGCATATTTCCTTTGAAAACGTATACCCATAACTTAATCCATGACAAACACGTTGGAAAAAAATTATTATATTTCCTTTACAAACTTATACCCATCACTTAATACAACATTCTCAATGTTTGCAATCATACCTTACAAGTATATCTCATCATTTCTCCTCAGACTAGATTTATCTATGTTGGGGTCTTTGAGGTATTTCTCCTCTTTAATTAGTGTCCACATTCCTTTTCCAAAACATATGTAGAATTTATTCTTCAAGTGTTTTTCACTAGTTCACTTGGTTGGCAGGATGACAGGTTCGTGATGGGTGCTATATAGCCTTGGAGGGAAAATGAAATTGACCTTCTCTTGGAGTCTTGGCCTTGCCTCAAAAAATCGATAGAATACACTCTTTTTTATGGCCTTGTCATCGCCAGAGATCAAGGCATACATAATCTCATTGTACTCGAGGATTCAAAGAATACCATCATACACCTTTATCTTAACAATCTCCCCTTTGATGTGAGTCTGTGTTCTATCTGCATTAGAATCTAGAGTCTCCTCCTGGATTTTAATCGGGTGGATTTGTGTCACATTCCTTAACATTTAGACATCGCCACAAATCTCCATGCCAACATTGGATCTAATGGTTGGGTTGGGTATCTTCATTTGAATAATTCTTGGGCCCTTTTCCCCATCCCGTAGCCCTTGTTTCTCCTTAGCTCCTACCCTTTGACAATTTTTCTCCATTTCAATGCCCTTATTATTCGTTGGGGTCCACCTTCTACTCTTGATACACTTTTCATACCCTCCATGCATTGGGTATTTATTTCTCGACCCTTCCCTCCTATTACTTCATCCTTCTTCTCAGAACCTTTACTTTCGGCTTGTGTCCCCACCCCTATTTCTCTTTCTATGATTTCACCTCTGATCTCTTGTTATCATTCCCCTGAGTGGTGGTGGTTGTATATGAGAAATTCCCTCCCTCTTTAGTACTTGGTTAGTTCAATCCTTGCGTTCACTTGCTCTATTCTTTGTTTTTCTCGTGCAAATAGGACCCTCTAGATCCACTTCCTTACCTTCGCTATTTCCCATGCGAAAAAGACTTATCGGTCTCATAAAGTTGCTTCTTTATCAGTACAGTTATTTTATGTGGGAATGGAGGTATTAAATAACATGGTTGCATCTGTCATCCCTAGATATCATGTCATCTTATGGTGCCAGAAGTGGAAGTGTTGAGAATTAATGGTTTTTTCCTCTCAACAATATAATGTTGATATGGATTTTGATGAGAATGAAATGAAGGTAGAGATATAACAAAGAAACACACAGATATATTGCAAGAAACCCAGAGATACAGTAATACTCAATTTCTATTAATGAATGAAATCTGTAGGAACTGTAAAAATACAAAGTGAAATGAACTCGCTAAAATGGTGGAAACTTATCTCTGAGAAGAGATGTGACGGCTATGATCATTTGCAAGATGTTTACAATGGGGTTCCAAATTAATTTTTAACATAAATAATAAATGTGAAAACCCTTAACATCCAAAACCCTAACCCCAGAAGATCAAACTCTAAAAGGTTTGTGGGCCCCAATGAGGGTAGTTGATATGTCAACTTCCCGAAGGCGTAACTTTTGCATACGATCTTCATTTAGGGCGATCGATATCTTGTCTCAAAGTTCTATCTGAGGAGTAAAAATTTTGGTTGGGGCTAGGGTATGTAGTTAGGAACTCATACCCCCCTAAATATCCAAAAAGCATCGTTTAGGGCCTTAAAATGGCTCTAGAATTTTAGGACCCGAAAAAATGTAGAAAAAATGCCAAGGTGGAAAAGTATGTTTGGAGCCAATGGAATAGGTGGATGGCCACCGATATCCACCTATATGATTCCTCCCTCATTAGAAAGCAATGGTCCCCATTGCATCAAGTTCTCGTGAGAGATGGGGAATCTTTTGTTGTATCTGAACCTTGGTGAGCCGCTTTCCTTACCGAAGAAGCTATCTTGCTTGTACTTGGAATTAGCGTGTTAAAGGATGTGTTAGAATAACTACCTCATACATGTTGTAATAGGAAGCACATGACCTATGACCCGTTGACCAGGTAATTCAACAATATGACCTATTAGACTAAGTTATGAAAATAAGTTAGTTAGGAGATACACAAGTCAAAGGAGTAGTTGAGCACATGGCTCAAGGAGATAAGGATAGTGGATAAGATTAATGAGATCCCTTGATCTTGTAACAAGATAAATGGTTGATATTTTCTAAACATTGTATAAATACATGTGTAGCAAGATCATCCTATGTCTCTCTCATATTTCATTATGGTATGAGAACTAGACTGGATGTGACTGCCTCATGGGAGATCCCATGAAGATGGGATTATGAGGATGTATCCCTGCGTAGGAATAAGTTGTAGGACACATGTTCCATCTGTAGTCTAACTATGGTGAGCCCTAAAAATGTTGTTTAGGGCCTCAAAATGGCCCCAAAAGTCAGGGACCCGAAAACTAGAAAAAAACTGCCAAAATGAGCCAGTTTTAATAGGTGGGAGGCCACCGACATCCATATGGATCAATCCTCCCCCCTTAGGAAGAAATGGCCTCCATTTCATTGATTTCCCCCATCATATGAGGAATTTTTTGTTGAATTTGGCCCCGGGTTAGCCACTTGCCTTGGTGCAAGAGCTGGCTTACTTTGACAACTCGATAAAGCTAGATCCTTTGTTGGCGAGTTCCCTTGACCTATTTCTCCACAATATGATCATTGGATTCCTATTTTATGTAGTCAGGTTTGATCTCTTTTGGTTTCAGTTGTTCTGCTATCTCTGAGGTGTCCAATAATGGTGGGAAAGAAGGTCGAAGGAGATCCACGTTGAACATTGGGTGCAGGCCAAGGAAAGGAGGAATGTTGAGCTCAAAAGGATTATCACCCATACCCTTGGTGATGGTGTAAGACCCATAAAGGAGTGGGAGAAGATTCTTACGGGGTCCTATAAGGTGTTATTATCAAAGGATTCTTAACACAGAATAACAGATATACAATAAAATCGGCTTCTATTCAATAAGGAAATAAGTTGAAACTGTAAAATGCAGTGGAAAACAACCTTGCCAGAATGGTGGTGGCTTATCTATGAGAAGAGATGTGACGACCATGCTCATTCGCAAGAATATGATTACAATGAGGCTCTAAAGGACTTTTTACAATATACAGGAATGTCAAAAACCCTGGACATCCAAAAGCCTAACCCTAAGAGATGAAGCGCCAAAAGTCATGTGGGCCCCGTTTGTGTAAGTTAGTATATCAACTTCTTGGGATCGTAACTTTTGCATATGATCTTCGTTTTAGGTGCACAATAGTCCATTGGAAAGGTATATCTGAGGAATACAAATGTTGTTTTCATACTCCAACTTTGAAAAAAAATTGACTATGGCGAGCCCTAAAAACGTTTTTTAGGGCCTCAAAACGGCCCCGAAAGTCAGGGACTCGAAAACTAGGAAAAAACTACCAAAATGAGCCAGCTGGAATAGGTGGGAGGACACCGAAATTCATATGGATCAAGAACTCTTGTGGAAGGGAGTAAATTCAAATCCAGACCGATGCATGCGCAGAATATTATTTTTCGAGGCTAAACTTCTCCATTCAAAAGCACATGAAGAGGTTGGTTGAGTTGAACAAGTATGGTCCCCCATCAAATATGTGGTTTCAGTCTTCTAAGTTGTGAAAGTTGATGGTGAAAAGACCCTTGGAGCCCAGCTGTAGGTCATAATGGCCCTTGGGTTTCCACCATTGGTGTATCCATTTGACGAGCTCGCGTTCAGAAGACCAAATGCCTAAGAATTTTCCTACCAGAGCATAATCCCTCATATAATGTTTTTGTTCTTCAATTCTGGGTGTGTTGACCACATATTTCGGTGCTAACGGTTCTTGAGGAATGCATTTCCCAGGTTCCTAAGGACAAGCCTCTTTTGCATGAGTTGGTCCTGGGTCAATCTCCATAGCTTTTCCTTTTACGACTCCCTCAAAGAAAAATTGAGAATGGAGGTCAAGGGGAGTTTCAAAGGACGACCGGTGGAAGCCACTGCCTATGTTATCCAACGCAACAACTTGGCTATAGGAGGCGCCTCGCGAACCTCCCTCAGGTGGATTCATAGCTCGCCCCGGCCCAGGGTGGCCTGGTGTAGCAAAGGGAAAATAAGTAAACCCTTACCGCAGAACAGAACCCTAACAGAGCATCTTAGAGGGTGTTTTCTTACCTTGAAACTCTTCCAATCTCCTTCATTTTTGAAACCTGTAATTAAAATGCAAGCACTCATCAAATTTTAACAAAGTGGAATCTATGTAAAGTCTATGGACGACCCTACCATCTTCCAAGGTTCATATTATTCCTGTTAGAGAACCCGGTTTTACTCGTTAACTATCCTAAGTTTCGAGAATGATTGTTTTTTTCTAATATAGATGGTTATGCAATTTTCGACTGTGTATTTTTGTGTTTTCTATCAAATTTTGTTGGGGTCCTTTTAAAATTGTGTACTATGTATGATTTACTTGGGATATTTATAATAAATATTTTTATTTTAAAGGCCAAAGTCAACGGAAAAATGAGCACTTCTATCCAATCCTTTCTTTTATAAACTTACATTTAGAGGCACAAGGAGTGACGATATATACGCATGAGCGCTCATCACTTTTGGCATTGGTAGGTGTTATGTGAAAATTTGTATTATACCTAATGTGGCATGGTATATAGCAATCTATATGTGTTGACGGAATTTTAACCCATCTATTGATAATAAAAAATTAAGAGGTTTTCCAAAAGTAATACATTACAAATATATATATTTTTAATTATTTGAAAATATTTTGCACAATTGGATTGGTTATGAAAATGAACCAGTTATAGCCCAATTCATTTACTTCCAATAAACCTATTATTGTCATTAATTCATTTACTTCCAATTTAACACTATTGATTATTCTCTTTTGTCATTCTATATGGCTTTACCAAATATTATTGGAGAATACTCATAAATAATCTAAAGAGCGATGAAATTATAATAACTTCTTTCTAGCTAATTGAAAATGACCAAAATCCATTGATTAATATGACTCCATTTAGAAATTTGGTTACACTTTAAAATTGCAATTTTATGTTATAAAGATTTTACAAAAATATCTTAAACTCATTAAAAAAAAACAACAAAAAATATGAATACCCCTTATTTCACATCACATCGAGACATTCAATGATACACACAAAAACAAACAATAAACTTGCAAGATATATAGATATATATATATATATATGGTATATTAAAAAACCAATAAAAAAATATGAATGCCTCTTATTTCACACCACATCGAGACATTTAATGATACACACAAATTCTAGTAATAAGCTTGCAGGATATATATATATATATATATATATCCTGCAAGCTTATTGCTTTCCTTAGTATATATGTCTGTCAGATTTCCCTTAATGACTTGTCACGTTGGTGGAAATCCTTTCACTTTACAAGATAATTTTTTTTAAATAAAGCATTTCTAAAATACATAAATAAAGCTTAAAAGCAAAAGTAGGCAACAATAATGATGAAGATATTTGTAAATTGCTTTGACAACATAATTAACTCATACAACGTGATTGTGCTTGATAGATAGAATTTAATATCTTTTAGGTGTTATAATTAACTCACTTTATTTATAAAATACATAAATAAAGCTTCAAGTAAAAGTAGACAATAAAAATGATGAAGATGTGTGTACATTGTTTTGACAACATAATTAACTCATATTGCATGTTTGTGCTGGATAGATACAATTTAGTATCTTTTAGGTGTCATAATTAACTCACTTTTGACTTGTGGAGTCATCATTACCTTTATAACAATTAACTCGCCTTTGACTTGTGGAATCACCATTATTGTATTGTTTTCTTTTATAAATACATATACCTTGTTTCAATCCATATGTTTTAGCTTTTGTTATATGACAAATCTGATTCCCAACCTTTCCAAACTTTATTGGATTGCAACGCTTTAGTTTTCAAGTATTTTTATCATAATTTCATCCCTTATGATGTTTTTTTTTAAGTTGATATTTTTTTAATATTATATAAATACGACAGTAGACATTACTTGAAACTTATTAGTGGGAACGTTATGACTAAGTCAATATATGATTTTCATATGGAATTCTATGTTAATCCATTGTACTCTTAAACCCTAGATTTCAAAATATATATTTTGTCACATCGATGTATTATATTACAAATTTTATCATATTGGTGTACCATATTACTTGAGTTTAACAAGTGTTGCATGGCAATGTAGTCAATGTTGGGTTGGAATGGGAATAAATGCACAGGTATGGGGGAACCGTGGGAGAATGAGAAGCCCTAAGTACCAGAGAGAAATGGAAATTGTCGTGGACACGTGGAAAGAAGGAGGCAATACAGGGGGTATCCATGCAAAAAATGACACATGGCACTACGCGACACATTGGCCATAAGACGTCAGGTTGCTACATGACTCCGGGAGAATGTCACTCTGGGAGTTTTCATTCCAGAACAAACACAGTTCCCTCAAAGCCCGGAGCCTCGAAGAGTCGGAGTCTCAAATTCCCGAATTAGTTAATGATAATATTATAATAATATCAGTTCAACAAGTAATTAGCGAGAAATTCACTTTGTGAGAAATGTGTTCCATCACTAAATATGGCCAGGGGGTTTCTAAAATTGGCAGGTCGGTAAAACTTTAGGAGGGATGCTAAAGTGCCTGGGTCGCCCAGATGGTGGAGTGGAAACGGATCGACGGCTCACATTCATTTTGGAAAGAGAAGGAGCCAAAACATTAATCTCCTAAAGCAATTCTGGCATTGAAACCATTTAATTTTTGAAAGTATTCTCATTCTAATTATACTGTGTTTTGCATAATCCATCTTGTTTTTATTTTATTAGTAAGATTTTGTAATTTTTCCTATTACCATTAGTACAACAGATAGCTACTAAAAAGAACAGATATCCCCATCACTTGTAACTTGATATATTGTTGGAGTCTAACTTTCCATGTTCGAAATTTTCGTTCCTACCTTGTAGGTTTTATCTCTTTAATGTATTTATGAAATTCATTTAAATTTCCATAGTCACTTCTTTAATTTTTCCCATGGACAAAGTAAGCAACATCCATTTCATTCTATTAATAGATCATTTGGTTTGTATGTCTCTATATGTGTTAGGATAAATAAAGTTATATGTAGTGGAGAAAAAACAAATATATATATTTTTTGAAAATGTGTTCAATGTCGAAGATTCTTTGATCTTCTTGTGTGACCTTTGTGTTTTCTAGTTTTTTCTATATATTAACACACACCTAACATGATTTTTTATTTTCACAAGTTTTCATCTCATTGAAGTTAATTTAAACTGTGTGAAAAGAAGGTGTCGAGAAAGAGGAAGATGCCCTTTTCCTGAAACTTTTGTTCATGAGTAGCAAGCCCACTTTGTAGAGGTTGATCTGCAATTTTTCTCCAGGAAAAGGGCATCTTTGTAACTTTCCTATCCAACTGAAATATTTGTAAGAAATGAAATGTTTGTAAGATGCCTATGATAGTTCAATATAGTGCCAATTGATATATTTGTAACATGTCTATCCAATTGATTTTTTTTTGGCAATGATAAAAAATTTTGAAGGTTTTTATTTCTGCAGATATTCTTGTAGATGTATTTGCAAGTTTGTTGACCCTTGAATCTGTTAGAACCGAAATGACAACCTAACGAGGATGCCAATTTTAATGTGTTTTTATTCATGTTGTACTCCTCTTTAATTTTTTCCTGGGGTGTGTATAGTTCAAATGTGGGACTTAGAGAAATTCTGTCATAATGACTTAAAGGAATACAAAACGATAGAAAGTGTTTTTTTTGGTTTTTTGAAATAAAGGTTCCTGGAAAATAGGACCGTGAATCACACACATTAAACATTCAAATTAAATAAACACAATTTCTTGGCATCCAACATAGTTTAAGATAAATATTTCTGAGCACATAAAAATAAAATAAGATGATCAACATGCATAAAGAGAACTAAATTTTCATTCTGAAAACAGGATTACAAGGCACCATCAAGATTGTTCCTGAAAAAGTTTTCTTTGAAATTTCTCAAAAAATAATAATGTTTGTTAAATATTCCTCGAAATTTAAATGTGTTTGTCATATATATTAGGATTGGGTCTCCCGCGGACCATAAAATAAATAAGTACAAGAAACAGGACTGTAGAAAGAAGAAGTGGGTGACAATAGACTGCAAGACCTGAAAATAAGAAATTGGAAGTTATGAGTCTTTGGTTAGACATTTCTATTTAAAGAGGTGGAATAACT
>CBVK0102588448.1:0-19844 GCA_900067695.1 Picea abies
CCGATCTCACTTTTTCTATTCCATGGAGGGTCCTTGTGCATTTCGAGGGTGCCACGTGGTGCCTCCCTCCCTATTGGGCCACATGGCATCCACTGACTTGTCCACATGGCTGTTGATGTCATCTCCTGCATCATCTCAGACACGTGGCACCTTCTAGGTGATGCCACGTGGCATCACCTGGGGTGCCACGTGGCACATTTTTACTCATCCACGTGGTGCCTTGAAAAGCTCAAATTTGAGTGACACGTGGCAGCCTCTGGTGCTGCCATGTGGCATGATGATGTCATCATGACATGTGTCACTCTATGTGCTTGCCACGTAGGTTGTACAGATGATGAAATCATCCATACATATGCTGATCTCAGCAATACAGACGTTGACTTATCCCCGTTGACTAGGTTGGGTTGACCATAACTTTGACCGCTTATAACTTTTGATCCGTAACTCCGCTTGACGAGTCATTTGCTCCATTGGAAATCTTGCGACGTGTTCTTTGCGATCATGTCCTTTTAATTGAATTTTGGGAACTTTGATTTTTGCCCTTTTTCTGTCTGTTGAAGCCATTCATAGTGTCCTGGGTCAATTTTGTGTGTTCTGGGACACTTCTGAAACTTCTTTGATGTTCCCTAGATCCATCTGGAACAATTCTTCCTGATCAGGTTGCCATCTGTGTCATAGGAATAATTTTAGTCCTTTCGGATGTTGAAAGCCACGCACTTTGAGTCTTATGTCCTTAGAAGACTATGCCATGACCATTCTCCATTGGTCAAGTTACCATGACCAATCCCGAGAGAATGTCAGCCCGATGCTAAAACATTAACACTTAAGAATAACTTCTGAAATTACATAAAATCTCAACAATCCCTCTTAATGATGAAGGTATTATATCCGGCATAGACTCTAACATTCTCGCCATCCACAGAAGCTCATGACCATTGACTGTCGAACACACGAATCTATACATCATAGGAAATCCATAGTGACTTCACAGCATGCATCCAAGGCCAGTGGGTAGCTCTCTAATAGCTACAACATGTTGTCATGAGACTATCCAGTTTCTTGCAGAAAACATTTGAAGCCATCACTCTCTCTGAGGCTATATAGTCTTCAGAGTCATTTGCTCCCTCTACATGTGTTGACCTCCTCTTCTTCTTCTTCAGTACATTGTTGTGCACAAATTGATGTCTAAATAATATTGCTTCATGTTTCTTCCTACAACTGTCATTATGGTTCCTTCTCAGAGCTATTACCTGTGACATACCTGGAACAAGAAACAAGAATAACAAAAAGCATCTCCTAGAGGAGATCAATTTATCTTGTGCACAACTATATATAGTGACCCTCAAAATGATACAACTTCTACGAACACACATCCATGATATACTCGATGTCATATGACTAACCATGTTGATTTTCTAGTGTTAAATTAGATAAGCACAATTTTCCGCAAGTGGTAATTACTTCCAACATATTAGTTTAGTAAACTCTAGAACATCACTAAGTAATTACACTCAAAAAATTTCAACTAATTAGAAACTTTGTTCTCTTCCTTAGATCACTTCCCACGGGTGTGAGAGAAAAATATTTGTGTCTTTTTATAGTAATATTAAATTGATCCAAAAAGACACGTCACTTTGAAAATTGAATTTAAAATTAAATTAAATTTTCTTTCTTGTAAATAGTTGGGGAATACCTCCTTATAAATAGTTGGAGAATAGTTGGATTCAAGCCCAGTCCCGCTCTGATACCATGTTGAATTTTCATAAGAGATGATATTGTATGTGAATGAATATTTTATTACAAAGATGAGTGTTCTATGTATAAAGAACATATGGTGACCATGGTGACCATCCATGAAGAGATGCATCCCTTGGGTAATAAATATATTTATACTTTATATTATATTATACATATAATACAAATATACTTTATATTTATACTTTATGCTTTATTATATATACTTATACTTTATATTATAAATATATTATTACATTAATAATATTGCTTAATAATTAATAATCTTATTATTAATTATCAATCTAGTAGAATGTCTTTCCGATGTTGCCCAAACATCAACGGTTTGGACCATCTTCTTTTATTTTTATGTGTGATGAAAAGTCTTTATTTTCACTATGATGGATGTGAGGAAATTGTGTTTATTTTCTGCAATATGTGTTGTGTGAGGTTCTTGGTCCTTTCTAAAAAAATCTCTTAAATAAATCTTTTTAAATTTTATCATTTTTATCTTTCTTTGAGCATAAAGATCAAACCATCTTAAGGTCCTACATTATTTCTAAACTTAAAGTTATTAAAGAATACCATAAGCCAAAGAGGAGTACCACCTCTATAAAAACAGAGAAGGATTCATATCCTTGTGAGGTTGTCGTTTCGGTCATGACGGATTCAAGCATCAACAATACCCCTCGTAGGCATTCTCTTAGACACTCCCCCCTCTTATGGATTAATTCAACCCCCGTCTCTGTCCATGTCCTAACATCACATTTTACTATTAACGTTCAGAAATACAATTCCATATTACATCGCTTGGTCATAGCCACATACCATATCTACATTAAGCATTAATTAAACTCGGTATTATAGTGGGGAGGTTACAAGGGAGGACATGTAGCTAATTTCAATGGAAAAACTATTGGGACTATATCCAAATCCATCATTCTAATTAACCTATATATTGAAGAAACACTTAGGCTAACACAATGGTTCGAGAAAGAGGGATTGCATGCTTGTTCCCCATCCTTTACTAGCTATTCCTAAGAAGGTAAACAAAAAAAACAATTGTTGAGGTTGCTAGCACAAACCCCTCTAAAACAAGATGAATGGATTTTACTTAACGCCACCATAACAAAAATTTCGATGGGCAACTTCTACAACCTTGGCTACCCTTTTGTCATTATTGATAGGAAATGCATGAAGAAAGTCGTCCAAAAAAATAAAAATAGTTTTCATCGTCCCAAATACAATTATTATTTGCTCGACTAAGAATACAGGTATTTGCTTGAATTTAACTTCCATGACCACATTGGATGACTAGATTCTACTCTCTTCTTTGAGTATGCGGCAACCAAGCTAATAGGAATCAATGTGAGAGACTTGCATTTACTTTCATCCAAGCGTGACTCCATCAAAGAAATAGTCTCCAGAGTTGAATACAAGCAACACCTATTCACACTTTCTATGAAGGTCATCATTGTGACACCAAAACATTTAGATTTCGAAGTTGGGAACAAGCTATTACTTTACGAAATTAGCAAGTTCTAACAAGCATAGAGGCTATAACTTTTTTAATTCCCTCCATTTTTGTAATTGTGGGAAAAAGAACATTCCCACAATTACTATGCAACAAACAAAGAACACATAAATGTGCACAAATGTTATATATATATCAGCGAAATAAATATGCCATCAATAAGAAAAGGAGAGAATCTCAACATGTCAGTCCAACTGCCCAAGCATGCACATCTACTTCTACAAACCATGTTTGTCCAAAACAAAATCAAGAAATATTGTTGCCCCCTGCCCCAAGTGAAGCTAGCACTTCACATGTTTTTATCAACAATCTTTCATCATCAAACTACAATCCCACTTTACAAACAACCTCTCACACAAACATCCAAAGTAACATCCCTCAACCACCCTCAATGGTTCATTGTTTCAACAACAATAACATATCCCAAGCACACCACCAATTCCGTGCACAGCTAGATATACTCCCATGCATCCACGTATGCACAATTTGTAAAGAATCATATCATGGACTTCACTTTGGCTTATTTAACATAAATCATACTTGTTGCATATGCATTTTGGAAAAAATGGCCACCGTAACTCGCTTTGGAACAACATGGATCTCGGTGAACAACCCTGTGTCCTAGCAATCCTTACATAAGTTGAAAAAATGTTCATAGCACATGTTAACCCCATATTGTAGGTCACTCATGCACATAATGGACAATACAAATACAATGGCCATACTATAAGATTTATTCATGACATTTCTTCGATCATCAATTGCTTACCTTGGTGTGTCATTTAATTGTCTCACGTGATAGCTTTGACCACCACTCTTATGATTACATTGTTAGTAGATCCCATGTTATAGTTGCTTTGGAGTACAAGTTAGAAAATGACCTATATTATAAGAATGTCCACCTTGACGAAACCACACTCATGGCTTCGTCAACCTCCCCTACTGATGTTTCCCCTTTGCTTCACCATTCACACTCTCCTATTACAGATGTGCCTCACAACTCTATAAATACATAAGTCACCCAAACTATGTCCGTAGACACAAATTACCATCAAATGTCATCTTTTGTAGCCACTATTCATAATGCATGTATAAAGATCCAAGAAACAAGAAGATAATTGCACTTGCCAAATTTCCAAACAACAAAGTCAATTCCATGGGAACCTATTGGGTTGTCACCAACCAATGATACAACACACATGGATTATTTACTATGGCCTTCCCCGCATTGTTCCCCAATGGCATTTCCATGTTCGTGCAACCATGATTTAAAACAATTCAAATGCAGGACTATGCATTGCACCTATTAAGGTATCACAACAACAGATTTGGCAAGCACCCAAGATTCCACTACTACTTTTATAATATCATAATGTGCCACCATAGTCAAGCGATTGATTTTGTATTTGTCAAGAAAAACATTGAAGACAACTTCCCCATAACAATTGTCGATCTTAACATCCCTTTGGAACACACCCCTGGTGACAAGCTTGCAGAACAACTAATGCACTTTGGGGCATCTCTTCGTGGAACAAAATATTTTTGGCCCAAGTCCAAGAATGAACTAACATGTATGATTTCACAACTTGGTTGTCGAACATTTTTATTTACATCGAGTGCAACCAACACCAAATGGCTTAACCTGCTTGCAATCATGCCTAGTAGCCTGCTCATTGATGTGAGCAAGCAATGACATTGGTGTAATAAAAATATTGTCTTCAATCCATATCTAGCATCTTTATTCATGCATCACAAGTTCATAGCCTTTCATGATGAGGTATTGGAGAAACATCACCATGCAAAAGACTATTGGTACATGTTTATTCTCTAACCCTTGTACCAACATCATTTATATAGTAATTTTCTTGTAAACCAACATTTTCTAACAATTCTTGCCTTGCATTAATAGGTATGAATGGCATCATAGAGGATCTACACATATTTGTCATTTCCTATGGTTGGATAATAAACCTAATGCAGATACGCTTGGCTGGGATAATGCAATTAAGATTGCAAAAGCTAAGGATTTCTTCGATCAACATATTTCAACTTGGAATCCATGGTATGCCCACCACATGAACACCTTTGTTTCGTGCTCTATTCAAAATGATCCTTGCTTGTTAGGCACATAAGACATGTTCAAAACCGACCCAAGTCGTGACTATGAAAATCAAGTCAACTACATTCAATACCACACAAATTGCACAAAGGAACTATCCATGCATGTCATTATAATCCACCACAATAGTTTCATGCCATGTCTAGCCTTTTCATTAACGAACATGGCAATAAAACCTACGACCCTACTTGGAATGACAACTGACTAAATAGTCATAATGCTTCCATCCTTTCAATTTGTCGTGGCAATGTTGATTGCCAACAAGTCCTCTCCCTTCATGTTTTTCAAATGTACATTGCCAAGTATGCATCCAAAGTAGAAACAAAGTCTAAAATCTTCCACCATATGCTTCGTAGAATTTCCCTTGCTGCACCTGTTCTTGATACTTCCATTATCGCAATCTGAAATTTCCTTACATAAACACTTGTAGATCATGACATAGGAACACAAGAAATATGCCATATGTTGCAAAAGTTGCCGCTCACAATTAGTAGCCGCCCCTTCTTCTCCTTGAATGTCAATAGAAAAATTTATAGGCGTATCTCGCTAGAAAACAACACATCCTTCCCAACATCAAACTTCATGGATGCTTACCTTTTGTGTCCGTCCCTACTACAATCCACACCTCTTATAGATGTTGCAAAATGTTGTTCATATGATGCTCACTGGAAAAATGAAAATGGAAATTAAGAGAGCTAAAGGCAATTGTCTGTGTTCTACCGCACTACTCTACAATACCACCCTCCTACATAGATTTATGTAGGAGTGAACTCATGCTATATAAACCTTTTCATAATATTCCATTGGACATAGGCACCTCCAATGAAATACTTACAATAAATTGGGTACAAATAAAGAACCCATACACTCCTTGGCATGTCAACCACAAACCCCCTACACCTCTTCCTATTGCACAATTTTTTTTTTTTGGAGATGAAATGCAAACCCCTCCATGGATTTGGATGAATGGGAAATGCTATGATCCCAACTCCACCCTACCAACAACATCCAAATAAGTGACCTTGACATGCTAGGGCATCATGACTTTGACAACAACCATAATTGGAATACTACATATATCCCCTTCAACTTGCAAGAAAAATCCATATAATTCATAGAAAACTGTCTCTCACACCACTAACTTCCACAACCATGTTATTCAAATAAACCCTCTTCTAAAACATTGTCCCTCGTCCAACTCAAAGCTCTCTCCGTTGTCTTAATGCACTCCATAAGCAAAGATAACAACCCTCCCCTAAGAATGATCATACAAGGCACTACATGTATTGGAAAATCATACTTGATTGGATGCATTAAAGAAAAACTTTCCTCGACCACATAATTCCTTCAAACCCTTTGTCATTGCTTGCTCTGATTGGTGTCGTAGCCTTCGAGATCCAAGCATCTACAAGCCATTATACCCTACTCATTCTTACAAATCATTTCCTCTCGTTAGACAGAAACTTGCTTTCCAATCTCCAAGAAGACCTCCAACAAATCCGATACGTTCTCATTGATGAAATGAGCTTCATTATCCCAACACTTTTCATCCACATTGATGAGTGTCTTTGAGAAGCATCCCATTTACATAAAAACACCCCTTTTGGCAACTGTTCAATTATTCTCATCAGAGACCTTAGCCAATTGCCACCTATCAAGGATATCCCATTATATGCAGGCGCATCCCATGGTTATACACTTTGTCGTAGCTTTAACACTGTGATTACTCTATAGACCATATTTTATCATCAAGGGGACAAACCATCCCAAATCACCTTTAGGAACATCTTTCACAACATAAAAAATGTAGAACCTGTTATCTCCTCAAATGATTTTGTAAATTTTGAGGAATTTCATTTGTTCATGCTTAATGTGTCATTTTCTTTAGTCTTATGGCCAGTGTTTTATCTCCATTTTCTTGAACAAGTTCCCATTGATCATATTTACTTGAGAGTCTTGTTACTTTGTCTTAAACAATATTACAAAAACACAAAAATTGTTACATTTCCTAAACCCTACTTTTATGCCTTTTTAGAATTTTAAAATAAAAAATATGATTTTATTTTACCAAAAACAAAAGGGTATGTACTTAAGTAAGCCTAGTCTATCTTATCGACTAGGTCATTCAATATATGCCAACTCCATGTCTATAAACCAAGTCATACTATGAGTCAAGCCATGAGTTATGTCATATTTCAATTCATCAAATCCAAGCGCCAAGCTCTATAGTCCATTCATTTCATCCACATGTCAAACTAAGCCTAGCCTTCGGTTTTTTTGTCTTTTTGCAAAATTTTGGTTGGGCCCACAGGCCAATTGTCATATCGAGCCAATTCTTATGCCAAGTCGACACATTATGCAGAGCCACGAGTTAAGTTATATGCTCAGGCCACTAGCTAAGTCTGAGTCAACACATAAATCAAACAAACCAAACAAAGATAGGTGCTTTATGTCGAAATCGTGTATATGTTGATTTGGTATCTATGTGTGAAGAATGAGGTATATCGTGTTAAGATGCAGTGTTTGAGCAAACTCTCATACCAGTGTCATTTATCAGCTGCCAGATTTGTCCTAGCAAAACGTGATAAAAACGTAGCAAATATCAAGGGTTGTGTATGCAAAAGAGTTCAAAATATTTGCAGAATAAGTTTGGTGGTTTATCAAGGAATCATTCACTGCCAAGCTTCTAGAATCAAGTTCTAGTTAACACTCGAATGCCATGTGTATAAGATTGTATAGCTGGTAGAGACGTTGATCGTGGCAACACGTCTGCAACAAGAGTTCTAAGGGTATTATTGCTTCAGGTATTAATGATTAAAAATTCGTTAGCAAAGCAATTGATTCATTAAAGGTGTCAAATGCTTGCTACCAGAAGACAAAATTATTTAGGTATCATCGTCAGGTGAAACACATTCAAAACAAAGGCCGAGAGTTGTGCTCCTTTGGCTCCTGCGTTGCTCAACTAGGGAATACTGTTGATCATGATCCAAGATGGTGTTGCATTTTCTTTCTCGATCCACCTCAAATAAAAGCATTTTCGCATTCTATTCTTTCTGGAGAAAATGATAGTCTTTGACTCGTTTGCAGAAGTAAAAGTTGTGAAAATAAAAGTAGTAAAATGTTTATTGTTTCAGCATCAGAGAGATATTCTAGACTAAATGCTTTTGTTAAAATATAAGGTGGTTTATCCAGTGCATCAGGATCAAATAGTGTCTCATATGAAAATCTCAAGGTGAGAATTTAAGTTCAACTATTTAAGCATGTTGATAATCATCCAGAAGGTATTGTGTTGGATACTGAAACAAAGGAGCTCAGGCATTTGTACTTGCCCATACTCTATTTTGGCATGTTGTTTGAAGGTATGATGGTATGCATAGTAGTTCCTCTTCTCTTTTGACAGTAGGAAATCCATCACAAATTTGACAGAAAATGGGTAATGGGGCAGGTTTTCATATGTTCACTGAGAAGGGTTCACCTAGGCTAATTTCAAATAAAAGAAATCAAGAGTGCTATCCGATAATGGCTCACTATTGTTCTCAGAGTTTCAACTACACACTGGTGTCAACTTTATTATGCCTTGTCTCAGCCTATTTGTGTAATGGTTTAGCAAGTTATTACAGGTCAGCTCTTTATGTTTGTTCACAATGCACAAAGCTATAGAACAGGGATCAATTCACTCAACAACTAGTACATCAGCAGGCAAATGGACTTCCATCATAGCAAGTTGAGAATACAGTCCTTGTTTAGCAGCTCACACGAGATTTTGTGATTTTATAACAACAACAGATAAAACTAATTTGACAGAAAGCCTGCCTTTTCGGTGGCTATTTCAGTTTGCACAACTCTCTTTAGCCACCGAAAGCAGAGCTTTTGGTGGCTTACAGGTTAGAATTTTGGCTCACAAGCCACCAAAAACACAGAGACAGGAAGAATGATGGTATTTTCGCTCAGATCAAATGTTTTCGCTGCCAAATCATTTGAGGAAGATTCTAAATGAATGATAAAATTAAAAGGGATAGAGATCACTCTCTCTTTTAAAGTTTTTGAAGTTGATGCAAAGGATATAAAGGTCGAAGAGCCTTTCTATTTTTAGTCAAGGTACTGTCTAGTTGTCAAAGGAAGATTTTAAGTGCCTTGTCATCACCTTGAAGGTTGTTGAGCATGTCAAAGATTGTTGCAGCTGTCTAAGATGTTGAAGATAACATATTAGAATTAGGATTTGATTCCTTTAAGTTAGGATCTAATCCTATGATTTGAAAACTGTTTTGACCTTATTCTATTATTAGTATTTTAGATCCATTTTAATAGGATCTTAAACTTTGTTGTAAAGTCTATAAAGCCAAGAACTTCAGATGAATGAAACGGGGGGGTGGGGGTTGAGTCTGGATACAGAGACCATGTTGCTATTGTAAGAGACTTTCATATATATGATACAAATCACAAGTTCCTTTCATTGTTGATGTCGGATTGCCATTACCTTTCTCTTTTTGTACTTTGTTGATTATTATTGATCTATGTTTATTTTAATTGCTAGTGACTGTTATCTCACTTAGTCAATTCATAAACCATGATTTAAATAAGGAATATGTACTATTTTATTTGACCCATCACATGTGTGTTCTGGTTAATAAGCATAGCCTTCTTCATCCACCAGTTAAGTTATCTATCTGATCATTAATTCTCGGAAACATTGTCTCAATTGGTTATATACATTTGACTGTCTTGATAACAATCCAGTAGGTCAATTATCCCACTTTGATCCAAACATAAACACAAAATCAATCACACTTTAAGTTACCAGGCTTCTTCTACCTGCAACCTGAGAAGGACTCATGGAGAGATAACAGAACCTTTTATTGTTCCTCAACTTGTTCTTACTAAAGAACAATGCCAAGGCACCCAAAGAAGCCCTTGAGAGGCCTCTTCCCGCTTTGGGCTCTCTTAGAAAAATCTAGGAGCCAGAGGGGGTATCCCTTTGTTAAATTAAATATGAAGGTAGATTAGATTTAAAGCGATATCATAATCAATCAGAATATCCAATAGCATCAACACGATAACGAAACAAGACAACTTTATCCAATGAGTATCATACTATGTCAAATAAAACAAGATCTTAGTTCACTTCAAAACATAAGAAAATAAACCAAATCCTATCACTTCATGGTTAAGAAGCACGTTCTCAAAGATAAAGTGATCACGGGAAAATAAATAAAAGAAAATAACTAGTGTCATTATAGAAAGATTCCATGAACAACATTCAGATCATATACAATAGTGAATACTTTGTATATTAGACTAAGAAATATCATTCATATAAATCTCAATAGAAAGATAATGTCAAGCCAACATTGTTGTTAACTTGAAAACCATCATTCTAAAATGAATAGAATTCAAAGGACGATCATGTCAACCCAAGGAAAAAGGTTCATAATGTAATCAATTGATATATGAGAGAAGTAAAAATACATATAAATAAAAGTAAAACATTGACATAACATAAATGCCAATACAAATTGGAGCCTAATCTTATTTCAAAAATCAAATGAAGATGCTACTAAAGATCTGAAAGATCATTACTCTCATGGCATCAAATTATTAGTTCCAGGAAATGTCGACCCTTTGAGAGTCTTCATAAAATATTTTTATAGTTCTTTTAGTAACCGTCAAATAACTGTCTTAAAACTAACTTTGAAATAAAAGTAAATTAAAATAAAATAAAATAAAGCTATTTTTTGCCTCCAATCTTTGGACCAACTTGACTTTTCTTAATTAACTGTAAGTGTCCAACTATCGACTACTTAATGGCTACTTAATGGTAATCTTCTTCCCTCTGTTTGTCATTCCTCTTTGACTCTGATGACCGGTCTTAACAATATCAAGAGTTAATTTAGTGTTTTATTTATCTTTGTTCATTTGAATAATCATTTCTTGACGAGGCTTTGTCGGGATGAGCTTGAGTCTGAGCATTTCGTTCCATTCTGTATTTGAGGGAAATGGTTGTTTCAACATCTTTCTATACAACACTTCAAGTTCCATCGATAAATAATAAGGACTGGTAGGTTGGTTGATTAACAAATCAGTGAGCATTGTCAGAATAGTAAAATCTTTTCCCAAAGAGTTAACAATAGTTTTCCCAGAGAACACTTTGTTTTCACCAATGTCGAACTGCATATTATCTATGCAAGTGACCAACATATGCATATAGGCTTCCTCGGGCTGAAGCCAAGGATCAATTTCCTAGGGAGATGGCAAACCGAATTTTCTAACCTTTTTGAATTGTCTTTTAAATTTAATTATCACCTAATGGACTTCTTCAATCTTTTTAACCAATGCTTTGAGCAACTCTCCCTTTTATATGAAATTTATGACTTTAAATACAACATCAAATCTATCTATCACTCAAGAATCTTTTAATTCCTGATCAAAAAGAGAATTGATAAACTCAATAATCTTTTCAGTCGAAGGCATCTTCTTTTCAATTTCAGATATATGATTGTTGATATCAATTTGTGCATTTTTTATGGTCATTGTTTTAGAGAACTAATATATTTCCAAGTGGGTCCTAGATTGCTCCATAACTTGAATAATTTGATCCCACATATTTTTCTAGCTTCAAATAAGTGTTGTGTACCAACGGTTTGTTCTAATGTATCTTCAAGAAGCTTGCTCGAGCTTTCTTTTTCTTAAATTCAAATATTTATTTTTTGAATTTTCCTTCCCAACTGTTCTTCAAGTTCAGTTATATGCTTTCCTTTTTGCTAATTATTTTTCTGGTGGGCCTGTGGCTGAGCTTGAAATAGCCATGGGCGACATCGACAAATAATCATGAACCTAACTTCCTTTATTTACTTCTTCAAAAACTTTCTTCAAAAGATTATCTTTCTCTAATTTCAATTCAACGATTTCCTCGTTGAGAGTTGTCAGGTTTTCTCTTAAAGTGACGTTCTCTGAGCCAACTTTGTCCTTTGCTTGATATGTTTCAATGAATTCTCTGGACTCTGTTGTTATTGGATAAATCGGTGAATGCGAACATAAACTGATCTCCCTAGATCCACCTAGATCTAGAACAAAACGAGACAAGACATGGCGCTTTCACTAAGTTTAATCATTGAATTTACTATCAAAGAAGAGATGAATGACATACCTTTGAATATCGCTTCCTTATGTCTTTGTTGTCCTTGCTTCGCTCCAGTGCTCTCGTGCTATTGATCTTGCAATGGAACACGAACCAACCAAAGTGAACGCAATAATAGTATATTCAATGAAAACCTATACATGTGATCAAGGAGTCATGTAATAAAATGAGAATGATTTTATGGGAAAGAAACATGCCACCGCATTATATTAAGTAAAAGTGGAAGATACAACCAAGCCACCTTGATGTTGCAAGGTTCCCTTTTAGTGACCCTTTGCTCCAACGCACACACTTGCTTCAAACATGCATGAAGATGACCCACAATAGCTTGATGAAACAATGGAGATCTCAAACATCAATTGAAATAGAGTTCCTCACACAATCTTCAACCTATTCCTTCATAAATTCCTTACTTGATCTTGCTTTCTTTTTGCTTAACCTTTTCCATGAGAAATCCATCATTATATAGGAGAAGGAGAGATGGTTAAAGAGATTAGGATGATCCCACCAAATCAGAGAAGCCAGTAGGATCCCAACCATACATATGCCACCCCATATTCTAGAAGATCCCCTTCTAGAACCTTCGTGAACTTCGTCCATTTTCTTAGTCTTAAAACGTCGTTGCACCCTGTCTATAAAGCAGCCTGCAGAAATTCCGTAGGCCGGGTTAAGGACAGCCTACGGAAGTTTGGCATTTCCGCACTGTGTATTACTCTTAGCCTGCAACGTCCTTCTAAAAACAAGTTTTGTAGAGAGAGAAACCAGTTACTTTTCTCATGCAAAAGATCCTTTTGGGATCTTGAACACATGTTTGTAGAAACATCACCAGGGTGACCAAAATAATGTGTAACATAATGCCCCCCAAAGTATGAGGCTGGAACTCGTCACAATCGAAATACTTTGTAAAATGTATGTGTGTGTCGGGAACAAGGAGCGCACCAATTGAGAACCTGCAAACAATTAAGCATCTGCACAATATTATACCATTTATGAGGTAGGCATTCCCATGCTCAGACTATAAGTGACTTGAATCATGAATGTCAGTCATGGCCACCAATCATACACCGTGGATCTATGTCATCAAGATTCTACATAACCACCAGAAATACATTGTGGATATATGTTCTAGAAAACTCAAAACCGGACATAGCCACGAGACATACAAAGTGGATCTGTGTGTCAATACAAATCATAAATACTCCATCACAACCTGGAACAAAATGATGAGATCCAAGGTCTTCAATCCCGTCGTCTGTAAGTACAAATCTAGCGATGTGATTATAGGTGTTGAAGTTGAACATGGTAGAAACCACTTGATTACCAGTCATTGATGAAAATCGTTAACAAGTGCGAGGGAAAATCACCATTGATGTCAGTGACTCCCAAGGTGCCTCAGTACAATCCAACGAATGTGAATAAATGAGTTGAAGTCGAGCACTCGATAGAATCTCTCAAACAGGGGTCGATGACGTGAACCCACTGTCGAAAGCTAATAAACATGTCATTGAGGCATGCAGGCTCTAAGGTACTAAATGATTTCTAAGTCTTGTTCTCGGATGATGAGTTGAAGTCGATGAGAAAAGACTCGTCACAGGAGGGCCTTGATGTATCCCCCATCAATGACACAAAATAAGTAACAGATTTAGGGTAGATCAAAGTATGAAAATGATTTGAAACTGACACAGGGAAGGTCGACATGGTAGGAATTGATAACTCAAGATGGTCGACTCGATAGAGGGTTTGTGCAAGGTTGGACTTCTCTTGAACATATGAATGACACGACAATGGTCTTGGCAGAATTGACTCAAAGATGACCCAAGATATGAACTTGCCGAAGGTCAAACAAGAGACAAACAGATTTTCCAACCCGGATTCAATGACGAAGGGGGTGTCATGTTCAAGAGTGACTATTACTGCCACTAACACAAATACAAAGACACATTTTTTTCCCAAATTTCCCCCCACCATTTATGGCGAGTACCTCTTTATTTTTACGCAAGCTTGAGGAGGATAACACATGCTTGTTGATGTAAGCTCATCCTTCGGATGAGTCCCTCGGAGTATGTTTAACGAACTTTAATAAGGAGTGGCTCGGTCCCATATGGGTCTTTCGATGTTTGTTTAACGAGCCCAAAGAGAGAAAGCTCGAAGGTTTTTCATATTTAGAGAGTCTGAAAAACACTTAAAGAGAACTCTCTCAGTTCCTTTTTCGTAAATTGGTTTAATGAGACCGAAAAAGTGATAAACTATTGCCCATCAAACGTTTTCTTCAAATACTTTTACGAGTGTGAAAAGAATGAGGTCGCTCGGAAATCTTTTCATTTTTATGGAGCATGAAAAGAGTTTAAAGGATACTCCATGAGTTTCGCTTTTCATGTTACCATGATGAGTACGAAAAGGCCACAAAAGTATACTTGGTTGCATTCTCATCGATTTACGAGCACGAGAACGAACAAAGACTGAGCTCGAGGTTTTTTCTGAAAAAGCTAAAAAGTATTTGTACATGTGACAAACGTAAAAACAAATTAAGAAAAGTATCTGTAGTTCATCATTCAGGCTCCAAGATCATTCATTTGCGAAAAAATTACAACACTCACAATACCATAGGAACATTAGGTTTTAGAGAAAATGAATAAAATAATATAAAATATCAATGAAAAAGTAAAAAGTAAATACATACAGGTGAAAACTCTTTTTTACCATTTCATTGTCATTTTACCCAAAACTTGTCCAAAAAACCCTTTTTTAACTCAAACTTCCTCGATCGATTGCGGGAGACACGAGCAACCATTCGACGAACGACTCCCACTAAAGAGGTAATCTTCTCGTCCTCTTTCTTTTCCATGGATCAATTTTCTTTTTCACTCGTTAAAAAATAGTTGTTGAGTTGGATTTTAGGCCGATAGGTGCGCAGAGGGGCCGCCGCAGGTGGCGTATATTGGGCCTTGCGAAAACCATAGGTTTCCGCAGGTGGGCTTTGGTTCACCTGTGGAAGTTCCGCATTGTGCATAAAGCTTCACCTACAGAGACTGAAAAACAAAATTTCTTTAGATGCATTTAACCAATAAAAATTTCCAAGGAAGTAAAAAAAAGGTGTTGACTTCTCCCTATGGCTCTTATGCAGGTTTTCAACTGCCAAAAATGTTGGAATGGAGGGAGAGAGAACACGAGGATGATGATCTCGTCCCCGAGAATGACCCGGGCACAGTTAATGCCCTCCGGCTGTTGAAACAAAGCTTAAAATTTTTTATTCCTAAAGTCTAGATTTTTATTTTTAAGGTTTCAGCTTTCCTCAAAGAAAAATTTCATCATTTCTGAAAATTGCGATGCCTGTTATTGTTTATTTTTGAAAAATGAACGGAAAAAATCTAAACAAATATAAGTTTTCAAACACCCTTTGAAAAAATCTTTTAAACGGGAAATAATTTAAAATTTACGATTTTTATTTAAACGTAAAAAAATCGGGATTCGGGGTTTTGCGTAAACAAATGTTTGATACAAATTGAATTGCGAAACCCCGATCCCCGATTTCCCGATACGTTAAGACTTAATTAAAACATAAGTTACATAATTCTCAATTAAAAAGGGTTTGAAGGTTAAGTTAATCACGTCGTGATATTGGGATTCGCAGTTTTATAAGATCATATAATCTTGACATCGTGTTTCCCGATTTCGCGATACATTTAATCCTTAACTAAAGTTTTGAATTAATCTAATCACTGCTAAGAATGATTAACATTTAAATAATTACATTGCGATATCGAGATTCGCGATTCTATGAGAAGTATGTTTCTTATCATCAGATTTCCCGAAATCTCGATCATCGAAATCCCGACTCATAAGTCACTTTTGAAATAAACTATATATGTTTAGCCTTAATCTTGATTACTGAGTTGATTAAGATAAGTTAAATCGTGTTTTAAAGAAACATGTCATCGCCATTTCGGGATTCGCGATTCCATGAGAGCACGAACTCATGTCATCAGATTTCCCAAAATCCCGATTCCTGATTTTCAAATAAACGAAATCCCGAAAAGGTTTAATCTTGATTAATTAATATAATAAAAATGTTTTAATTTAAAATAATACATCGCAATTTCGGCAATCGAGATTCTTCGATGACATATTTTTCGACATCAAGAGTGTAGAAACCCCGAAAAGTCATGTTTTCAGACTTAACTCATAATTAACATTAATAAATCATATTTCTAAACACGTTTTAAAAGTTAATCTTTCTTTGAATGATCATTAACACGTCATTGTCCGATTAAGTAAGTTTCTATTATATTTGAAAATACCGAGAAAGCCTAGGTACAGGCATTAAATGCATATCTTCGAACATATCTTTTGCATTAAGAGCTTTAACTTCATAACAGAGGTACAAATCTCAATATTTTTATGATATATTTGAAGTGAACGTTCGAAACGTCTGTATTTTCATTCTAAAATTAAACTTACTCATCCACCCTCTGTGATAGATTTTCAAGCTTAACGCAGAGCTATGGCACCCAAAAAAGCTCCGAAGAAAAATGAAGACCAGCAAGAAGATGATATTATCTCCGATACTACTGCATCCGGAGTACACTCTGTCAAATCGTGGACTGGAATTTCTGAAAAACTGGAGGATGAACTCAAATATGCAGACTCTAATTTAGAAAATCATCTTCGAGACATTGCTGAGTCCGAGCTTCATAAGGTTGTTGCACGTCCGAGGTTGGTGTCATATACCGATATGATCGGCTAGCCTCTGGATAAACTAGACATCCCGACAAGAAGCATTCTAAACGAGCAAGGAGCTGTCATCGGCTCATTCAGGCCTGAGCACATTCAAGTAATACTTTTCGAGAGAAAGGATCTGTGTCACTTTCATGCAGACTGGACACCTTTCCTAGAAGAAGTTTCAGAAGGACGTAGTTTTAACTAGCATAAAATTTTGTCAGATAACATCACATCAGAAGTTGTGAATTACAAAGCAACCAAGTCAAAAGGACAACCAGTGTCTTTCTATATGTCTGCATATATTATGGATGTCATTTGTTTTATGACTCATTTCCCATTAATGAATTTGAGTTGGAATGTTTCTTGCCCAAAGCCTGTTCATAAATACCACTCAGCTCTCTGGGAAGAAAATGCAAAAGATGTTTTTTATGATATTTGTCATTATGTAATTATCCCTCTACACAAAATATTCTTTGGATGCGAACCCCCTTGCATTTCTAACGCAGTCACAGAAAGCCTCAAATCAGTTGCTGACTAGTTTATTGAGGAAAATTTTTCCTATGTTAGGGTTTATGGTTGTTCCATTCCGCCTCACGCACTCCCGAAATTCTTACCAGACAGGTTAGTATGCAGAGAAGTGGCTCATCAGTTAGCCAAAGGTGGTATTGGGTTAGAATTGAAAGCCCTTCAGAAAAAATCATGGCCATCTTTCCCTATTCATATCGGGAAATTTACTTTATTAAACATAGGTCATTCTAAATCATAGGCCGAGTCATTGGAGGAAGTTAAATTAGTAAACATCGAGCACAGGAAACACGACCCTTACCAAATAATTAGTCAGCATTACATACATTGTAATTTGAAAGCATATGAACATGAAGTTTTAGTTTTTGATGATATTTTCAGAGATGTTAAAACTTATGAGGAAGTGCAGAATAGAGTACAGGCCTTGCCACCTGACTCACAGGTGGGGTTTGTATCTTTTAAAAAACATAGGCGAAGCTGCATGCCGAAGATTTTACAGGGTGAAATGTCAACTTCATTGCCAGAATATGAAGAAACCCTCCAGAGTTTGAAACTGATACTCAGGATAAGTCAAGTGACAAAGATAAGTTGAAAAATCCTGAAATACCTCCTCAGAACACAGAGGGTTCTCAGATAATAGAACCAGGGACAGAAAAGGGAAAAGGACTAGAAACAAGTCCAATAGTTCTTGATGATATTCCAGAAAATATTGGAGGAACTGCTTCAAAGGAACTTGGCAGTCCTATCACAACTTTGACTCCACTATAGTGTACTTTCAGAACCCCTCCTGAAGGAGTTCTATATGTAAGTGACCTACAGCCGATTTCAAGAGATGAAATCCCCTCATCTAATTATTTTTTCAGTAAAAACCGAAGAGCTGTCTTGAAACAGGAAATTCATCCTGTAGGAGAAAGAACGATCAAAAGACATAAAATTATCATTGATGGGAAGAAACTCAAGGAAGGAGAGTTCGCTACAGAGTTAGCAGGAACCATAGGTGCTATAGCATCAGCTAACATATATTCTGTAGGAAACCTAACAACTATGCTTGAGCAGAAGGATCAATAAATAATTCGGTTGCAAGACAGATTAAAGGAAAATGAAAGGAATATTAGCTGGGGAATACAGAAGGGTCTAGAACAAGCTAGACTCAAAGATATGCAAGAAATCCAAAAGTTGAATAAAAACTTAGATGAAGCAAAACACATGATACAGGTCACTCAAGAACAGGTTCAAACGCTGGGAGAAGAAAATAAATTTTTGCAAGATAAGATTATTTCTATTGCTAATCAGGTAACTGAAATTGAAAGTTTCAAGATACAGACATCAGAGATATATGTAAGTATAGAACAAGAACAACAAAAAATATTCCGTAATCTGGAAATCATCCAGAACTATTTTCAGGAGTCAAATAGATCCATGGAATAGGTATTCTAGAAAGAAAGAGAAGCAAAAGCAGCGAGGACTACTTTTCAGAATGCAGTGGCTTCTTCACAAAAAGAAGAAATTGGAAAAAATAAGAAATTATCTATTTATGAACATGTAAAAGGAGATATAATGATAAAGGTATGGGAATCAAAATTGGTTGAATATAAAAAAAATTACAACATAAGTTAATGAAGATTGTCAAAGAATTTTCAATCACTTTGAAAAAGATTTATTAAATATCGGGACAAATGGTGATTCTGGGTCATTAGGCGAAATCAACATTGCCAGATATCAGTTGAAGTCAAGGGAAGAGCTCGAAGAAAAGAAAGCAGAAATTTCAAATATTAGATTGGTCAATATCACAGAAATAAATAAGTGGATGGTCAATTCAAGTTTAAAGTTGAAAACAGTGAAGTTTACAGAATCTTTGATAGAAAGTAATTTGACAGAATTACAGAGGAGATTTTTCTCTTTTGAAGCTAATGAGATACTCGAGGCTCCCAGGATCTTAGTAATCTTTTTGGGAAAATGTGTTCAATGCGTTGAAACAGAGAAAGAAAGTTCATCAACGCAAATTTAAAATATTGTAAATATTTTTATTTATTAGAATTTTGAAAGAAATTGTAAACGGTTGACATTATTTTATGTAA
>CBVK0102588449.1:0-13307 GCA_900067695.1 Picea abies
GCAGACAACCTAACGTAGAGCCGGGCCTTCAGGATCAAACCAGCATTGCCCTAAATTTATTTAATACTATTTTACAAGCAACGACAAATAGGGCTGAACTAGAACGATCATGGGTTGTTATTGAACGTGATATTAGCATCCAAGAGCAACAAGAAACGAGACAGAGACAGTTGAGAAATTGAATCTGCTCTGATCTTTCTTTAAATTCCTTAATTCCAAATATGATCTTTAAATCATTTACGGATGCCTTGACGGTATGTTTTATAGCCTTAAAACATAAACTCTGGAACAACATCTTTTTGGCGCCATTGTCGGGGATCGAAGAAACGAATCATTTCCCTGGGAAGAACGACATTGACATTTTTTGTTGTTGATAGTGAACAAGAACATAAAACTTTCTAAGGCTAAATTATCTTTCACTTGGCGACTCCACATTAAATAAACTGGCTAGTAGCCGTAAGAACACCAGAAGAAACCTGGATAGTAAACAGACCTCACCAGTCTCTAATCCGGAAAAAAATTTAAAATCAAAAAAATCAATTAAACAAATCCTTTTATCAACTTATTCTACAGATCAACCTAATTTTACACAATCGAACTCATCGGAAACTTTTGAAAGTCCACTTTCACTTCCCCCCTCTTTTGATACTTTCTCTTTTCCCGAAGTTTCGTCTCCAGTTTTCCAAGAATCTTCTCCAGACCCTGTCCAAACTTCAGTCCCAAATCTAATAATGGCGGCACAAGGAGGTGCTGGAGCTAAAGGTGGTGCTCCTGGAGGTGGTCAAGTACCACTTCCCGGGATTTTTGCCAAAGTGGCTGCTAGATATGCTCCCCTCGTTCTTCCTGTTCCTCTTCATGATCTCCCTGAGAACTATATGAAGAGCCTCCCGAAATTTACAGGGGAGGGTGATTTGATTGCACAAGAACATATAAACTTTTTCGATCAATTTGCAGATATACTTGGAATAGAACATGAAGACGTTTATTCTAGATTACTTGTTCAAACTTTTGAGGGACAGGTGAGAACTTGGTTTCGATCCTTACCAGTTGTATCATTAAGATCCTATGAAGAGCTTGAGAGTGCATTGATCAGACAATGGGGTGAGAGGAAGGATCACCTCTACTATCTAACCGAATTCGGAGCCCTCAAAAAGAAAAACTCTGAGTCAGTGTTGGAATTCACACAAAGGTTTAATAAATTATACAATAAAATTCTAGCTGAAGTTAAACCTTCACAACCTGCAACCAAAGTGACTTTTGTTGGTGCTTTTGATCCCGACTTTGCCTTACTATTGAGAGACAGGAGATCATTAGATCTCTCTAAAATGCAAGATGATGCAGTTGAAATCGAATCCAATATGATGGCAACATGGAAGCTTAAAGCAAAGACCGAAAATGTAAATAAAGAAAATAAAAAATTCAAAGAACAAGGTGGACCTTCAGGTTCAGGAAAATCTTCTGGAGATAAATTAGAAGAGATGGCTAGGGTTATTCGAGAACTTTCAAATAAGATCTTGAAAATGGAACTAGAAAAAACGAAAAGGGATAATTTTCCCAGAAAAGATTTTCGGAAAAATCCTGAACCTCAAGGAGCATATAAAACGGTGAAAAATGAAGATCAAAAACTTCAAGCACCCTTTAAAAGTGAAAATTATATTGGAGAGGAAGATTTGGGCGATTTTAAAGAATTGGATGAAGATATCAGTAATCTTGGTGATGATAATTGTAGTGTCCCCAAGGCCGAGCCCCGTTGCAAATCATGATATATGAAATGAATTGTAAACATGTCTATAGGCTGGTGAGCCATGTTTTGTATAAGCTGATAGGCTTATGTGTTTGTTAGGCCATGGAGCCTAAGTGTTGAAGGCCAGGAGCCTACTGATGTACATGTATGTATGCAGAATGATTAATAAAAATATAAACACTGCCAAGTGCAGACCGACCACAATGAATGAGTGAAGGGGGACTGAGCGTCCACGGAGTGGGCAAGGGATTAGGGGCTGGAAGGTGGGAAAAATGAGCTAAGTGTTGAGCCTAGGGGCTAAGCCTAGGGAGCTTAAGCCTGGGAATAATATTTTAATATTATTTCCTAAAAGACATGTGTATTTTATTTTATCCTAAGTTCCTGGCAAGGGAAAAACGTGCAAAAGGGATGCATGTTATGGGAACGCATGCATTTCCCAGGGTGACAAGTGTCGACCCTGGTGCATGCAAATATAATAGCCGAGATGAACCAAGGGAGGGGGGATCTTCTTCATTCTACACGACCGTCTGAGTGTGAACCCGACAGACCTCTGCAAGAATACCCTCATACAATCCCGAAACAAAAAGCCGGGAGACTATCCCGTGGTTGTTGAACCTGTTTGGAAAGCGCGTGTTTGTTTTTCCCAATTGATTGTTGCGGCCACGCAGTGCTGGACTACGCGTGGCATGCTGGCCAGAGTAAGCTTTGTGCTAATCTTTTATATGACCTCTCTTCTGGTGAGGGAGGCAACTGTGGTTGGAAGAGGCAGGTTGTTAGGCCTGTGAGCAACTTTTTCCAGGTGAAAGAGTTTGCTGGTAAGGGGTTTCATCCAAAGAGTGCCCAGCACCAGCTACGGGCTCTGATACTTCCTGATCCGGCCTGTTGCCGAGACCCATAGAGGGAGGTTAGCACCGATGGATTGTGCGTGTGAAGGTGTATACTCCCGGGCGGAACAGGCATGTGGGGAATGAGAGCCTAGTAGTAGTGGGCGTAAGATGGCATCTTTGGGGAAGAATCCTTCCAAATATTTCTGTGCTGCTTCTCTGTAAACTCAGCCTAGCCTAGGATTCCTTGCCTTGGGTGGAGCTCGGTCCCAGCTCGGGGGTGATCCATTGTTGAGATGATGAGCAGTGTGGTCTAAGGCTGGGAGGTTCATGGAAGGCCTGCACTTGGTTGGTGGATTTCACCACTGTTACAAGATAAGTATCTAACTATGTTCTTATCACATTTTGACATGATTGTGCTGTACATATAATATGTATCATGTTTTCCGCTGTGTATATGAATTACTGTTAAATGCTATGGATTGTTAATCGTAGCAGCAAGACTTATATGTTTTTACTCTGGGTTAAATGTATTTCATTATTTGAATGCATGTGACTATATAATGTATGTATGAATTATGTAGAAGGGCGTGTACAGATTGTTACATAGTGCGGTCTAAGCGTTGGGTGAACAATAAGGTACACTACAATAATAGGTCTCCTTATTTATCTAGACAGGATTATGAAGCATCTTTGATTAAAGAAAGTAAATAAGAAGATAAAGTTAACAATAATGTCACTGATGATTGTACATATCAAAGTATTGCAGATGATATTATTGCTGACTTACAGGGAAAATATAATCTGAGACCGAGAAATAAAAATCTCCCTAATGTTCAAACAAAAAAGGTTTTGTTGAGAAATGATACTAATGAGGTAAACCCAAAAGTTGTAGATAAACAGTTTGCAAAAAGAAATACAATTGATAACCCTGTACAGTTAGAACCAGTAGGAACAACCCCTGTAAATACACAAGCTCCGATAAAAGAAAATAAAGTTACATCTCAACGTAAAACTGAGAAAAAAAGGTATGGAAGCCCCAAACATTGAAAATGACAAGGCTCAAGGAAACTTCAACTTGGAAAACGAAATAAGTAAAATCAAAATTCCTATCCCCCTTGTCGAATTAGCTAAAAATCCAGTATACCGAAAACAAATAGCCAAAATGATTAATTTTTCTGAAGATGAAAGTCAGGCCGATGCTATTAACTTAGAAGATGATAAACCTATCTTAGTTTTCGGTCCGCACGTCGAAGGTGCAAGAGATACAGTGGCACCTTTTTATATTACACTAACTCTTTTTTACCACCTTTTACATAATTGTATGTTAGATTCTGGCGCTTCTCATAATGTTATGCCTAAAGCAATAATGGAAAAACTTGGTCTCGAAATCACTAGACCCTATGGTGATTTGTATTCTTTTGATTCAAGAAAAGTTAAATGCATAGGGATGATTAAAGACCTAGTGGTAAATTTGGCCCAGATACCTGCTAAAAGTATCCTTATGGATGTAGTAGTTGCCGATATCCCCCCAGAATATGGAATGCTATTATCTAGATCATGGGGCGCTAAGCTTGGAGGATCCCTCCAGCTAGATATGACATACGCTACAATCCCTGTTTTCGGAGGACAATTCACTCGTCTTTACAGGGAGACTCGGTTGGCATTCACTGTAAGTGACCCAAATAATCCTAACAATCATCCAATTTATATTGCCGACCAAGATTTAGGGAACTGTATATTATCGTTAGATGATGATTTTGAAATAGATGTAGATGATAAATGTACAGAAGAAAACGTTCAAAAAAAAGAAATAGAAGAAAATGTGTATAAAACTGGTATATGGAAAATGTTTTTTGATGGTGCTTCCTCCTATCTTGGAGCTGGGGCTGGAGTACTCCTTATTGCTCCTGATGATCAATTTGTGATTCCTTTTTCTTATAGGCTCCAGTGGTATATAGATTGTACAAATAATGTATGTGAATATGAGGCTTTAGTACTCGGTTTAGAAGCTGCAAGAAGAATGAAAATTAAAAATCTTGAAGTCTTTGGTGATGCTGAATTAATCATAAAACAAGTAAATCGACAATATCAAGCTAAACATCCTAGATTAAGGTCTTATAGAAATTGTGTATGGGATTTAATTGAGAATTTCTTTACTTCTGTGAATTTTCATTTCGTCCCTAGATCCGAAAACCAACAGGCTGATGCTTTAGCTAAAGCTGCATCAACTTTTACACCCCCGATGGCTTTTAATTTAAAATACCATATTCAAATGAGACATCGTCCTTCAATACCAAATAATATACAACATTGGCAAGTTTTTGAAGACGATGAGCAGCTTAGAAATTTTCTTGAATCTTTAGATGAATTCTCAGAAACATATAACGATTAGGAGAATCAAAATGATCCTATTTGGATCATGCAAGAGGGGGAAGATGCAAAAGAATTTCATGATAAAAACGCTAATCACCGGATGCTTGTTCTTAAGAACAATCAAATCCCCAAAGGTCTGATTCCTTTGGAAAGACTCTTTAATAAATATGACATTCCTTCTAAAACCACTTTACAACCTCAACCAGAGGAGGTTGAAGATTGTAACATAGGAACTGTAGATAATCTCAAAATGGTTAAGTTATCTAATATTTTATCACTAGAAAACAAAAAAAAAATACACGAAGTTGTCGAAAAAATATAAAGATGTGTTCGCATGGTCATACGAAGATTTGAAAACATATGACACTTCGGTGATAGAACATAAAATACCACTTAAACCAGTTGTCAAACCTTTCAAACAAAAACTTCGACAGTTTAACCCATTTTTATTACCTGTCATTGAGAGAGAAGTTAAAAAACTTCTAGACGCTAAGATTATTGTTCCCTTAAGATATTCTGATTGGGTAGCTAACCTAGTCCCAATTAGAAAGAAAAATGGGGAAATCAGATTATACGTTGACTTCAGAAATCTAAATAAATCTTCTCTTAAAGATAATTATCCTCTACCAAAAATGGACCACGTTCTTGAAAAAGTAGTAGGGGCTACTAGGATGTCCATGATTGACGGATTTTCAGGATATAATCAAATTGCTGTTAGTGAGCCTGACAAGGAAAAAACTGCATTTACCACTCCTTGGGGCACATTTATGATAAAATGTCATTTGGACTAATGAATGCAGGAGCTACTTTTCAACGAGCGATGGATATTGCTTTTGTCGGCGAACGGGACAAGTTCGTAGTTATATATCTGGATGATCTTACTGTTTTTTCAAAATCAGATGAAGACCATATGATTCATCTCAAACAAACATTTGAAAATGTCGCAGGTTTGGTCTATCCTTAAATCCAAAAAAGTCTCATTTCGCTATGCAGGAAGGCAAGTTGTTGGGTCATATAGTATCCCGAGATGGAATCAGGATTGATCCAAAAAGAGTAGAGGCTATAGACACATTAGCTATTCAATCATTTTTAGGAAAAATAAATTTCTTGAGAAGATTTGTTCCTAACTTCGCTGAAATTGTTAAATTGATTACATATATGCTCAGAAAAAACAACGAAGTAAAGTGGACAGCATAAGCTAAGGCATCCTTTGCCCACATAAAAAAAGTTATAAGTGAGGCACTAGTATTAGCAAGTCCAGATTATCTTAAAGATTTTCTCATTTTTTCATTTGCCTCTGAACATACGCTTGTTGATGTACTCCTTCAGAAGAATGAAGAAGGTTTCGAGCAACCCATAGCCTTCTTTAGTAAAAGCCTCCGAGATGCTGAACTTAAATACAATATAATGGAAAAGCAAGCTTACGCTATGGTAAAAGCATTGAAAGCTTTCAGAACGTATGTATTACATTCCAAAGTCATTGCATATGTATCCACTAGTGTTGTAAAAGATATCTTGGTTCAAGTAGATAGTGATGGTAAAAGAGGTAGATGGCTTGCAAAAATTCAAGAGTTTGACTTGGAGGTTAAACCGACTAAATTGGTAAAAGGACAGGGGTTAGCTAAACTTCTAGCTGAATCCAATTTCAGGGCTCTTGGAATAAACAGTGTTCAGGGGGAAGAAGGATGGGTAGATATGAATGAACTTGATGACCAAATAGTCGAAAACAAGATCGATGAGAAATTTGGGTCGTCAAACTGGTACAAGGACATAGTAAACTACTTATTAACTTTGAAATGTCCAGATGATTTGTCACCTTCCAAAGCTAGAACACTGAAGCTGCATGTAGTTAAATACTGTATTTCCGAGAAACGATTATACTGGAAAGACCCTCTTGGTTTCCTCTTAGTTTGTCTGGTCGAATCAGAAACATAGGAAGTTATAAGTCAGTTTCATGAAGGGGTTTGTGGAGGGCACCATGCTTGGAGAGCAACGACATATAAAATCTTGAGGGTTGGTTACTACTGGCCTAAACTTTTCCCAGATGTAAATGCTAAGGTACGAGCTTGTAGCCCTTGCCAATTCTTTACGGGAAAACATAAGTTACTAGCTATGCCATTAGTCCCAGTCAAGACAGAAGCCCCTTTTCAGCAATGGGGACTTGACTTCATAGGTGAAATAAATTCTCATTCAAGTGCCCAACATAGATGGATTCTGACCACTACTGACTATTTCACCAAATGGGTGGAAGCGATCCCAACAAGGAAGGCCACTGATTCAGTGGTTATAGACTTTTTAGAAGAGAATATATTGTCAAGATTTGGCTGTCCTAGAAAGATAGTCACAGATAATGCACAAGCTTTCAAGTCTATGGCAATGGTCAGTTTTTGCCAGAAATATAATATTGTGTTGGGACATTCCACATCATATTATCCGCAGGGAAACGGTCTGGCAGAATCTTCTAATAAGAGTTTGATCAGTATAATCAAGAAAGTTTTAAATGAAAATAAAAAATCTTGGCATTTACATTTAAAATATGCTCTATGGGCAAATCAGATAGGTACAAAAAAGTCCATCGGTACTTCTCCCTTTCAAATGGTTTATGGAACAGATGTAGTGTTGCCCATAAATCTAGCACTTCCTGTGATGAAACTATGGCAGGATGAGAAGGAAGAGCCAAACCCTCTTACAAGAAGGATAAACCATTTGATTGAAGTTCAGCAGCACAGGGATGTAGTAGATGAAAAGTTACAGAAGTACCAGGATGATATGAAGATTTTATTTGATCACAAGGCCAAGAACAGGAACTTTCTCCCAGGAGATCTGGTTTTGAGGTGGGATGCTCGGAAAGAAGATTCAGGAAAAAAGGGTAAATTCGATCATATTTGGTATGGACCCTTTAAGGTATCATCTTCTGAAGGAAAAAATTCATTTCTACTTGAAAATTTAGATGGTAAGATCCTGAATGCCCTTGTTAATGGGCGTTTCTTAAAGCATTATATGGAATAATAAAAAAAATAAAAATAAAAATAAAAATAATAATAATAATTAATTAATTAAATAAAGAAATAAATAAAATTGTATATATCGGTTTCTTTTTCAAAAAAAAAAAAAAACTTCTTTGTTAAAATTTAAAAATTAGTTAACTTTCCTTATTTTTGAAATTATGTCTGAGGTATTTTGGTTTACAAATTGTTGAAAAATCTCCTTTAATACCTTCAGTACTATCTTTCATGTTTCCGAACCTGTTTATCAGAGTAGGAGAGATTTTGTATCGACTTTGAAAATCATCAAATGACTAAATTCAGTTAGGTCAGTTTTCATATTTTTCTCTCTGACTAAAAATGGTTAGTTTTGAGTTAATTTTGAATATCTTAAGTTTCTTAACAGTTTGTCTAAACTTTTAAGCTTGCTCAAAAGAAGATCCCCTGAAAATATTTTTCCCTTTTTCTCTACAGACCGAGAGGTTTTGATGGTTGAGAAAAATTGGTCTAGAATAACCAAAACAAGTTGACAAATCTCTATTGTAAAATTTTACACAGATCACCACCCCTGATATATTAAGTATCACTGATTGACCCCGCTTCGTAGGCATAAGCTAACTATAAGACAGATGGTGAAAGGAAATTCATAATTGATTGCCCCCATCTAGTCCTATAGACGATGAAAGGAAATTCATTTAAATGATTGCCCTCGTCTAAAAATAAAAAATATATATAACTTCACCAGGGTACTGAACAGGCCCGCTGGCAGTGAAACAATGTCTGAGCATAAAATTAGCACTTGAAGCGGTGAAAGGAAATTCAGTACAAAGGGACAGATAACTTCACCGGGGTACTGAACATGCCTGCTGGCAGTGAAGCAATATCTGAGGGGTCTGTAAGATTGTCATACTTATCTATAACTCTAATCTAGTTATCAATTTTTCAAAACTGGATATTCATCTTAAGTCAAAATAGAGCTTCCCAGTTTAAAAATTAAAATTTTTATTTCGATTGATGCAAGCTGAAATATTCAATAATCTGTTGAGTTTCTAAAGATTATTCTAATCATCTCAATACTAACTCAATTTTGGAACGGGAATGATAATTTTGAAGAAGACTATAACTGAGTTTCAAATAAATGAGAGGTTTTGAAAAGATTTTCAAAGGCTTTATATAATTTATTTTTCTTCTCTTTAAACAGTTTATCAGAGATAAATCATTGACACCATTTACCCAATGAAGGCACTGAGTCTACATGTTCTCCTCGTCCCGCAGGGAGACAAGGTCCCCAGTTGGAGCCTATGTTGAAACAAAGCTTAAATTTTTTTATTCCTAAAGTCTAGATTTTTATTTTTAAGGTTTCAGCTTTCCTCAAAGAAAAATTTCATCATTTCTGAAATTTGTGATGCCTGTTATTGTTTGTTTTTGGAAAATGAACGGAAAAAATCTAAACAAATATAAGTTTTCAAACACCCTTTGAAAAAATCTTTTAAACGGGAAGTAATTTAAAATTTACGATTTTTATTTAAACCTAAAAAAATCAGGATTCGGGGTTTTGCGTAAACAAATGTTTGATACAAATTGAATTGTGAAACCTCGATCCCCGATTTCCCGATACATTAAGACTTAATTAAAACATAAGTTACATAATTCTCAATTAAAAAGGGTTTGAAGGTTAAGTTAATCACGTCGTGATATCGGGATTCACAGTTTTATAAGATCATATAATCTTGACATCGTGTTTCCCGATTTCGCGATTTCGCGATACATTTAATACTTAAGTAAAGTTTTGAATTAATCTAATCACTGCTAAGAATGATTAAGAGTTAAATAATTACATCGCGATATCGAGATTCACGGTTCTATGAGAAGTATGTTTCTTATCATCAGATTTCTCGAAATCCCGATCATCGAAATCCCGACTCATAAGTCACTTTTGAAATAAACTATATCTGTTTAGCCTTAATCTTGATTACTGAGTTGATTAAGATAAGTTAAATCGTGCTTTAAAGAAACATGTCATCGCCATTTCGCAATTTCGGGATTCGCGATTCCATGAGAGCACAAACTCATGTCATTAGATTTCCCGAAATCCCGATTCTCGATTTTCAAATTAACGAAATCCCAAAAAGGTTTAATCTCGATTAATTAATATAATAAAAACATTTTAATTTAAAATAATACATCGCAATTTCGGCAATCGGGATTCTTCGATGACATATTTTTCGACATCAAGAGTGCCGAAACCCCGAAAAGTCATGTTTTCAGACTTAACTCATAATTAACATTAATAAATCATATTTCTAAACATGTTTTAAAAGTTAATCTTTCTTTGAATGATCATTAACACGTCATTGTCCGATTAAGTAAGTTTCTATTATATTTGAAAATACCGAGAAAGCCTAGGTACAGGCATTAAATGCATATCTTCGAACATATCTTTTGCATTGAGAGCTTTAACTTCATAACAGAGGTACAAATCTCAATATTTTTATGATATATTTGAAGTGAACGTTCGAAACATCTGTATTTTCATTCTAAAATTAAACTTACGCATCCACCCTCTGTGACAGATTTTCAAGCTTAACGCAGAGCTATGGCACCCAAAAAAGCTCCGAAGAAAAACGAAGACCAGCAAGAAGGTGATATTATCTCCGATACTACTGCATCCAGAGTACACTCTATCAAATCGTGGACTAGAATTTCCGAAAAACTGGAGGATGAACTCAAATATGCAGACTCTGAATCAGAAAATCATCTTCGAGACATTGCTGAGTCCGAGCTTCATAAGGTTGTTGCATGTTCGAGGTTGGTGTCATATACCGATATGATCGGCTGGGCTCTGGATAAAGTAGACATCCCGACAAGAAGCATTCTGAACGAGCAAGGAGCTGTCATCGGCTCATTCAGGCCCGAGCACATTCAAGTAATACTTTTCGGGAGAAAGGATCTGTGTCACTTTCATGCAGACTGGACACCTTTCCTAGAAGAAGTTTCAGAAGGATGTAGTTTTAACTGACATAAAATTTTGTCAGATAACATCACATTAGAAGTTGTGAATTACAAAGCAGCCAAGTCAAAAGGACAACCAATGTCTTTCTATATGTCTGCATATATTATGGATGTCATTTGTTTTATGACTCCTTTCCCATTAATGAATTGGAGTTGGAATGTTTCTTGCCCAGAGCATGTTCATAAATACCACTCAACTCTCTGGGAAGAAAATGCAAAAGATGTTTTTTATGATGTTTGTCATTATGTAATTATCCCTCTACACAAAATATTCTTTGGATGCGAACCCCCTTACATTTCTAACGCAGTCACAGAAAGCCTCAAATCAGTTGTTGACTGTTTATTGAGGAAAATTTTTCCTATGTTAGGGTTTATGGTTGTTCCATTCCGCCTCACGCACTCCCGAAATTCTTACCAGACAGGTTAGTATGCAGAGAAGTGGCTCATCAGTTATCCAAAGGTGGTATTGGGTTAGAATTGAAAGCTCTTCAAAAAAAAGCATGGCCATCTTTCCCTATTCATATCGGGAAATTTACTTTATTAAACATAGGTCATTCTAAATCAGAGGCTGAGTCATTGGAGGAAGTTAAATTAGTAAACATCGAGCACAGGAAACACGACCCTTACCAAATAATTAGTCAGCATTACATACACTGTAATTTGAAAGCATATGAACATGAAGTTTCAGTTTTGATGATATTTTCAAAGATGTTAAAACTTCTGAGGAAGTGCGGAATAGAGTACAGGCCTTGTCACCTGACTCACAGGTGGGGTTTGTATCTTTTCAAAAACATAGGCGAAGCTGCCTGCCGAAGATTTTACAAGGTGAAATGTCAACTTCATTGCCAGAATATGAAGAAACCCCTCCATGGTTTGAAACTGATACTCAGGATAAGTCAAGTGACAAAGATAAGTTGAAAATTCCTGAAATACTCCTCAGAACACAGAGGGTTCTCAGATAATAGAACCAGAGACAGAAAAGGGAAAAGGACTAGAAACAAGTCCAATAGTTCTTGATGATATTCCAGAAAAGATTGGAGGAACTGCTTCAAAGGAACTTGGCAATCCTATCACAACTTTGACTCCACTACAGTCTACTTTCAGAACCCCTCATGAAGGAGTTCTATATGTAAGTGACCTAGAGCCGATTTCAAGAGATGAAATCCCCTCATCTAATTATTTTTTCAGTAAAAAACGAAGAGCTGTCTTGAAACAAGAAATTCATCCTGTAGGAGAAAGAACGATCAAAAGACATAAAATTATCATTGATGGGAAGAAATTCAAGGAAAGAGAGTTCGCTACAGAGTTAGCAGGAACCATGGGTGATATAGCATCAGCTAACATATATTTTGTAGGAAACCTAACAACTATGCTTGAGCAGAAGGATGAAGAAATAATTCAGTTGCAAGATAGATTAAAGGAAAATGAAAGGAATATTAGCTGGGGAATACAGAAGGGTCTAGAACGAGCTAGACTCAAAGATATGCAAGAAATCCAAAAGTTGAATAAAAACTTAGATGAAGCAAAACACATGATACAGGTCACTCAAGAACAGGTTCAAAAGTTGGTAGAAGAAAATAATTTTTTGCAAGATAAGATTATTTCTATTGCTAATTAGGTAATTGAAATTGAAAGTTTCAAGATACAGACATCAGAGATATATGGAAGTATAGAACAAGAACAACAGAAAATATTTCGTAATCTAGAAATCATCCAGAACTATTTTCAGGAGTCAAATAGATCCATGGAACAGGTATTCCAGAAAGAAAGAGAAACAAAAGCAGCGAGGACTACTTTTCAGAAAGCAGTGGCTTCTTCACAAGAAGAAGAAATTGAAAAAAAACAGAAATTATCTATTTCTGAACAGGTAAAAGGAGATATAATGATAAAGGTCTGGGAATCAAAATTGGCTGAATATAAAAAAATTACAACAGAAGTTAATGAAGATTGTCAAAGAATTTTCAATCACTTTGAAAAAGATTTATTAAATATAGGGACAGATGGTGATTCTGGGCCATTAGGCGAAATCAACATTGCCAGATATCAGCTGAAGTCAAGGGAAGAGCTCAAAGAAAAGAAAGAAGAAATTTCAAATATTAGATTGATCAATATCACAGAAATAAATAAGTGGATGGTCAATTCAAGTTTAAAGTTGAAAACAATGAAGTTTACAGAATCTTTGATAGAAAGTAAATTGACAGAATTACAGAGGAGATTTTTCTCTTTTGAAGCTAATGAGATACCTGAGGCTCCCAGGATCTTAGTAAGATTTTTGGGAAAATGTGTTCAATGCGTTGAAACAGAGAAAGAAAGTTCGTCAACGCAAATTTAAAATATTGTAAATATTTTTATTTATTAGAATTTTGA
>CBVK0102588496.1:0-15065 GCA_900067695.1 Picea abies
CATATGTGAAAGATAATTAATGTTTATTGTAATAATTAATTATTTTCTTAGTTATTGAGGTCCTCCTTGTTGCATCTATTGTTGTGTCTGGTCTAGTATAAGTAAAGGTGATTTCCCCATTGAGGAAACACACAAGTCACTTGTCATTTTGAAATTTCCGCAAGTACATTTCTAGGGATGAAGTGTGCACCTCTCTTGGGTGCAAGTTTCAAGGTTGTAGAGCACCCTCTTGTGTGCATTTGAGTTTCATGGTTGAAGGATTGTTGGGTTTTTCTCCCTTGTTGAGAAGGGTTTTCCCACGATATTTCTTGTGTTCTTGTGCATAGTTATTCTTCTTGTGATCTTGGTTATTGCAGCACTTGTACATTGTGTAACTTCATTTATTTATGGTTCAAGTAAATGCTAAAATGAAATAAACCTTACGCTATATTAAAATTCAACACTTTGTACATTCCTACATATTTAAAAAAACAAATATGACCGAAGTTTCCATATGAGTATCAATGTGACAAGGAAACATAACTAAATCGGAAATTGAGCTCATCTGTATATGTTGGCGTAACTAATATGTATATGTTGGCGTAACTAATCATGGACAAGCATAGCATATTATCTCCCTCTAACCTTCGTTCGTTTGTATGGGAAATATGCACATAGCAGGCCTATTAAGCGCATCATTATCAGCCATTTTTGAGACACGGAACTAATCCGTAGTTGTTCATTGAATACAAACTTTATTTGTCAGAGGTCCGAAGCGAAAAATAGAACAAAAGACGAAGCGGATTCAGGAATCTGAGATAGAACGCGAGACAGCCATAAAAGAGCACGGCACCTGTGCATATTTCCCCATTTCTGTAGCTGTTTCTTCGGCAAGGACAAACAACGCTAGATGGTCGTAGATATATTTACGTCAAGAAATCATATTTCAAACCTGTGCAGAACGTTTTATGAGTGGTCACGGGTTGCCATTTTCAAGAAGATGGAATTCAATCAATCAATCCTGCCTACATTCCGGCCCCGGCTGAAAAATTATTGTGAAATCGGATCGCCAGAAAAACAATTATTCTGAAATATAAGCGAACCAAAAAATGCGGTTCTTATCTCATTCAAAGCTCCCCAGCCGTATTTCATTTAGAGACTTTTTAACCCACAGGTGTGGATTGGATGAAAGAATCTATAGCCACTTAGTTATGCCACAAAATATGAATTGGATTAGTACGGATTTTTTCATCCGGCTATTCACAGATAAACCTAATTTTGTAACATATACTTGGAAGAAGCCTTCCTCCGGCCATTCAAAGTCAAGCAGCGTTCGAAGAAAATAGGGAAAACCTAAAAAAATTCTCAAACCTAAAAATAAAGAAAACAGGAAAAACGTAAAAAAATTCTCAAACCCTACGTTGAACGAAGTCAAGCAGGGTTCGAAGATATTACAAATGCGACGCATGGAGGTTGATTGCATTAAAAAGACACCGATCTATACTCGACAATCCATTGCTGAAAACGCCGCCTATAAAGGTAAACTGAGGAGTTAAAGGCCTGCTATTGTCGCGCTGATGCAACTGTTTCACAGCAGGGGCACACGGTGAGGGTTGTTGCAGGCAAGAGAGGAGATGCTAATTTCAGAGATCTTAGTTCCTGAAGTTCTTTTTGCAGTTTTCTGTTTTCGTCTGTAAGTGACTCGTTACACCTTTTCAGAAGCTCGTAGTCCATTTCTGTTTGCTTGAGCTTCGTCCTGAAACAAATTAACCACATTCGAATTATGTGTAATAATAGAAAAAAATGCTAAGAAAATAGAACCTTCTGAGGATCAAAACCTTTCTGTATGACAATTCTTCAGAAATTTTAATCTAAATCACTCGTCAAACATACACAGTAAATTATTTAGCTGTCGATCCCAAAAAAGAGCTTTCAAGTATTAATGTCGACATGTACAATACAGCGAATGAATAAAGAGCACAAGCTAACCTTGCTCGTCTATTCTGGAACCACACTTTAACTTGTTTGGTGCGAAGATTCAATTGTCTAGCCAAAGCTTTCTTTTGATTCTGAAGAAGAAAAAGAAGGCCCAATTCATGACAAGAGAACGAACAGATGAATCACAGACAATACAATATAACATTAAGTATTTTATAAACTAGCACAGCAGCTAACTCGTTGGTGATTTGGGTGTAAGTAACACAGTCGCTAACTCGTTGTTGTTGAACACCTACATTTAAAGACTTAGGGTTGGTAATATGAAATGAAGAATATCAAGAATATTGAAGAATATGAAATATTATGTTGCTGTTGCCATAAGTAAACTTGGCACAAATGTAAATCTAATACTATAAAATGAAAAAAAATTAATAATAGAGAAAATTTGTAATTTCAATTAAATTTGTTTACAATTAAAAATATATTAACCTTTTCAATTAATAATTATACCATTAAAATTTATAATTAAAAGATCATTAAATATATCCATTATCAATAGATATAAACAAGCTTAATAACATAATATACACCTAAGTAATAACACGGATAGACTTACAAGTTCGGGGGTGCTGTCCTTGCTGAAGCTTTCTTGCAAAAGAGCCCACTGATCCTTGGACAGTCTGACCTTCTTCTTGGCACGACCCTTTTCTTTTACATCGCTGAGTACTCTTGAGCAAGCTCTCTCATGATCCAACTCCTGGGTAGCAACCAGCTTTCTCTTGGAGTCCATGGCGTAGCCGCTCTTTGAGTTGATCGCGTTGGAATCCACTGTGCTGTTCGACGACGAGACATTAATGGCGCTCGCTTCTTTGTTAGAGTAACAGGACGGAGGGAATTTGTTGACATCGAATCGCCTTGAAACCGGTACTGGACGGATTGCATCCATCGCTTCTTCCGCTGATCTACTGCCATCACAACCGCCATCTGCCCATGACGATTGTCATAATTATCATCCGAAATACCATCAAAACCATCTACAGTGTAATTAAAACATCAATAATTATTTTTAAAGGTATATATGTAGATGGGTACAATTAATGGTCTTTTAATTATAAAAACTAATTTTATGGCTATTTAAGAATTGAAGATGTTAGTGTATTCTTAATGGTCCTCCTAAATCAATGAAATTTCATGTTCATAATTTTCTTGCATTTTTTAATGCTTAAATTTTCTTGTTTACTTTTTCACATTTGATTAATATTTTAGTGCTATTTTTTTTATTTTATTTTTTTTGGTTTTTTTTTTTTGTAACTAGGGAATCGGTAAGGGCAGTATCGTACTCGTGACTCGGGGTCAAATCCTGTCCGGGTAAATCAGAGTGAGAATCGACCTTGAGACCTCATTTTACATAGTTCCTTCCATTTACAATACAAGGCAATATTTTAGTGTTATTACTAATGATTGCCAAATTTAATTAATTAACAAAAATTAATATATATAAAACATCTCGTTATGAAGTTCTTTACTTCATTCATTTTCAAGTTCCTTAACTTCATTTTAATCTAAAAAATATTTCTTTTTTCCCTACCAAAACTCTAAAATAAACCCTAATTAAAATTTGTAAATAAAATAAATCTTTAAATGTTGATCAACCACAATCATGTGGCTGTGCTAGTATAAAAGTGAATCCGTTAGTAATCAGTAATGCAGATAAACGATTTGTGTAAAAGGATTTTAACAGGGCAGATATATACCATTCCCGGGTGAAGTCTTCTCCCATGGCAAAGTCCCGGATGCGGGAAGAAGAGCCGAGGAACTCGGGTCAGGCGGCAGTACTGAGGTTAACGGAAACAGATCTAACTGTAGCGGAGCAGCCCCATTCACAGGTCTCCGAGGAGCGTACTTTTGATCCTCCGCTCTGGTGGTTGTCCCAATAGAGATATTCATGCCTAGGCAGAGCCCTGTATTGCAATCCTGATCCATAACCTTTTCTTTCTGCGCTTTTGTTTCATTAGGGTTTCCTTACAGAAGAAATGATTGACGAATGAAGGAAATGGAAAGGGAGGATGTAGGAGACTCGGAGGGAATGGGCGATGTACTCCGTCCGATTTCTCAATCATTGACCATAATTATTATGATTGATCATAATTATTATAATAATAATTGACTGGCAAAAGGAGAGAATGTGCAATGTACCCTATCGGCATCCTCAAATTTAATAATTATAATAATTGAATGTGAAAATGGTGAAAGCTCGACTCTGAAAGACAAGCTCTTTGTAGGGACTGTTAGTTCTTTGAACTCTTTGAATGGTGGTAGGGAGTGGAGTTTCTTCGAACCTTTGGGTTGGCATGTTTATTATTAGCTCATATATTTTTAGGTAATAACTCGTCAATATATATATATATATATATGAGAGATTTTCTTTGAAGTAAGTTTTAACTATGGGATATCATAATTGGTAAGATGTGTGCACACTTTCTTAGTTTGGGGAGAGGTCTGTGTTTTTGGGGTTATGGGTTTATCACTCCCATATCATCCACTATGTGGGGAAGTATTGAGATGAGTTTAGAGCATGAAATTTTTTATAGGAAAAAAAATAGTTTTAAAATTACTTCAAATTATTTAGAAGTTTATTTTAGTGGTACTTAAAGAAATAGGTTAATGCTACAAGAATCTAATAAGAGTGAAAGTCTTCTCATATGAATTACTAGCTAGTTTTTTTTAGGTGGTGTGATTTATCTTGAATCACTAAATAGTTAATTTAGGTGATGTGATTTTTCTTGAATAATGGTGATAAGTAGTGAATGTTATCCAGTCTCTTGATTTACAACTAAGTTATGATAGAGTTTGCCACCTTCCTTAAAAGAAAAAAAAAATCGCTTACAACCTAGAGGAATCTAACACTAGTGAAAGCTTGCCACTATGGATCCCTAGTTGGTTATTTTAGGTGGTGTGATTTTCCTTGAAGAATAGTGATGAGTCAACAACAATAATTGTTTTCCACACTCTTGATTGACAAGTTATGATAGATTTTACCACCTAGAAAATAAAAAATAAAAAAGAGAAAATAATTTTTTTTATTATTAATTTGACACAATTAAGTTTTTCTCACTCCTTTCCAATATATTTGATTTAAAAAGGGGAGTTAATCCTAGGTGAGGGAATATAGTCATATATTATGAGATCCTATTTGTTCATGACCTTCAAGAGGGTTTGAGGGGATGGAGGACAAGGAACACCATGGGTTTCATGTGTTCAAGTTCAAAAGGAGCATTTTCATGCTAAGAAGTTAAGGACTTAGGTCTATTGGATGAGGGGTGGCATGGGACACTTTTGTCCCAGAGAATACTTTAGAATTTTGATAAGAGTGGATAGTCAGGTCTTTTACCTCTTCGTGCAAGATCTATTAAAAAAAATAATGGAAAAAGGATGGAGTGTACAATACCTAGAGGAGGATCAATGGTGGATGCACAAGGTGCATTTTTCAATAGGTTTAATGTACAATTACCAAGTTCAAATTTGAATTTGGTATTTTTTACAAATATTTTGGTTAAAAAAATTTCAATTCAATAAGTTTTTTTAGTATACTTAGACAAAAATATAAAAATGTAGTAATATTAATATTTTGAATATGTAATAACATATATTTATTAATTAAGAGGTATCGTCATGTAATAATATATGGAATTTGGATATTGGAACGACTTGTCCGGGGAAGAGACAAAATATTATAAGGTAGAGAGACTAGATCATTCAAACTAGAAGTAAAAGAATAGCAACAAAGAACGATTTGACCACAATGTGGGCATAACATGATGTATTTATTATACTCATTGCCACTTTGTATTCATCACTTAATTGGAAGTCTTCAGCTTGAAATAAGGAAAATATTGTAATTTAGAAAGAAAGGATGACTTTTCCAGTGAGGAGAAACAATTATTTAAAATGAAAATACTAGATAATGGTCGCTTTTACTTGCCCTTGCTTGGGAAGAGGCTTCCTCTTGTCATATATTGTCAAGATTGTGACAAAACGTTATCGCATCAAGAAGTCCATAAGTTGAATTTATGGTTTTGAAATTAGAAAACAAAAAACAAAATGAGACCTAATAATTCACCAGATGAACTGAATTTCCAATTTATGTACTATTACATGATTCAATGGAATTTGGTAACTATGGGTTAATGATCATTGGGATCTATATCATTATGCACAAGTGAGGTGTGAGGTATATGGGAAGGTGTTTCTAGAAATTTCTTCAAAGAAGGCCTCGATGAAGTAGGGTAATAGTTTAGGAAATGGGAAATATTATGAGGATTTGGTTTTATTGGCAAGGCACTGGATCTAGAAACCCTAAGGGGTGAGATGATGAAACTCAAAAACATTTGGAGAAATATAATAATAAAAAAGGTGAAAAGGGTAAGGAAAGCAGCGAAATAGAGGAATTAAGGGTAATAATGATGTTAGGAGAAGATTTAAGAGTCAAACAAATCATGGAATTATTGACGAAATATTGATCGGTAAATTCCATGGCAATCAATCTTTGAGATCTTACTAAATTTTTGTATCTAGGAGGTATGTGAACCACTCTAACGTCATGGACCTATTTTACATCTTTTATCTAAAGGTTGGCTTGAATTTATCTTTCTTTCTGAAGAAGGCTTGAAGAAGATCTTAGGGGGTTGTTGGTTTTTGGGCTTCAATTATTTGTCTTCGATAGCATGGATTGTATGTTTAATCTTGGGTCAAAAATTTCAAAGAAAATTTTGATATGGGTCATGTTGCTAGTGTTGCCCATCAAGATGTGATTTGAAACGTTTCAAAGAAAATAGGTGATAATTTGGGAAAAACATTATATATTGATGTATCTTTAAAGACTAATCATGTATATAGGAGAATTACCCAAATTTTGGTCGAAGTGGATATTAGTGAGGATAATTAAAAGAATAGAAATTGTGGTAGGGAATGTTGTTCATACAAAAATTTTGGATTATATAAAAATCCATTTTAGATGTGTTTTCTTCCATGTCTATGGACATATCATGGAAAATTGTTCACATCCTTTCGCAAGGACGGTATAAGAGACTTGAGAGGAAGGAAAAAGGAGTGTAGATAATCTGGAGGGGTTTTTGTCTTCGAAGATTGATATAACCACTCCCTAGATGGACTCAATGAAAATCTTGGGTTTTGACCTAGCTTCATTAGAGAAGGGATTTATAAATGAAGAAGAAGGAATAGGGAAAGGGTTAGAAAAGATAATCAACCAAACCTTCCACCCATTAAGTGAAGAGGTGCATGATACTAAAGCGAATGAGTAGGAGAAAGAAGTTTTAGCCATTAAAATATCTAACAAGTCTTATGAAATTATCTATGAAAGTATTCATGCTTTAGAACTTATTTTGAATATAAAGGAAAAAGAAGCTTGGCCTAATTCTCTAGAAAATGAATAAAAGTCCCATGAGGAGTCATTATGTAATGAATATTCCTAGTGGTTCTATTTTAGGGAAAATAAATTCGTAATATGTCCCTACAAAGGAGAATGTTAATCCCTTCAAATTTAGAAATTAATCATGTGAAGATTCCCAAGATATGGAATTTTGTATGGGGATTTTGGCTTAGGGGTATTATTGGAGGTTTTTGTAGGGGCTAGTTGGTTCTGCTAACTAGACCCTCCTAGTCAATTTGACTGTATGATTCGATCAAGGAAGTCGGTCGAATAGGAATATATGTATTGTACAATTACTAGTCGGTTACATTAATTGGCGTCGACTAGTAATTGCACAATATATATATATATATATATATAGACACACACACATAATTATGTAATGGAAAGAAAGAGGTCGTTTTTGGCCATATGTAATAAAATGCTTTGATGGTTCTCCCACTATTGTGTATGTCTATCTGTCTTCTTGTGTGCTTCTATATATGATGTTATAACATGCATTTCTCTATGTAAGGATCTACTGGAAACTTCTCGTACTTTCTCTCTGCTACAACATTGGTTCTGTTGTTGTTAGTTCTTGACTAGAGAATGAATTAAAGAAAGGAGCACATAGATGTTAACTATAGTAGACAGACACAAATGGTGGGAGTGCAAAATCAACAATTATATTAGTGATCCATATTTTATGAGCAGAACGAAATGAAAACAGATTATTATTATGCTTAACACAAATGCACAAGGAGCAATAATAGAGATACAATAAATTAGCTTCTATTCAATAAGGAAATATGTTGAAACTATAAAATGCAGATTGAAAACAAGCTTGTTAGAATGGTGGTGGTTTATCTCTGAGAAGAGATGTGACAATTGCGCTCATTAGCAAGAAGATGGTTACAATGAGGCTCTCCAATCTTTTTTTACAATAAACAAGAATGTCGAAAACCTAACCCTAGGAGATGAAGCGCCAAAATTCATGTGGGCCACATTGGGGTAAGTTAGTACATCAACTTCTGGGGTCGTAACTTTTGCATACGATCTTCATTTTAGGCGCACAATAGCCCATTGGAAAGGTCTATATGAGGACTACACATGTTGCTATCAGAATCTGACTTCATCTAATGTATAATTGTGGTGATCCCTAAAAACGTTGTTTAGGGCCTCAAAACGACCCCGGAAGTTGAGGACCCAAAAACTAGGAAAAAACTGCCAAACTAGAAAAATGCCAAAATGAGCCAATTGGAATAGGTGGGAGGAAAATGGTATCCATATGGATCAATCCTACCCCTTTAGGAAGAAATGATCTCAATTGCATTGAGTTCCCCCACGATATTAGGAAATTTCTATGGAATTTGGCCCCAACTAAGCCACTTTCCTTGGTTGGCAAGTGCCCTTGACTTGTGTGTCCACAATATCATCACTGGATATCTATTGCATGTAGTCATGGTTGAGCTCTGCTGGTTTCAATTGTTCTTCTATCTCTGAGGTGTCCAATAATTGTGGGAAATATGGCCAAAGGAGATCCACGTTGAACATTGGGTGTAGGCCAAGGAAAGGGAGAATGTTGAGCTCAAAAGCATTGTCACCCATAACCTTGGTGATGGTGTAAGGTCCATAATGGATTGGGAGAAACTTTCGATGGGGCCCTGTAAGGCATTATTTCTACAAGTGAAACCAAACTCTGTCTCCCACCTTAAACTTATATGGCACCCGATGTTGATTATGGCATTGCTTGTACTTGGCATTAGACTTCTGTAAAATATATTGAAACTAATGGTGGATGTGTTGGAATCGAGTGGATTTTTCATCTCCAGTTGGAGCAAGTGATGAGTTGGTCGGGGTGGCCACAAGGGGTAGTGCAACATACATGGGAACCAATGGTTGGAATCCCAACCCCACCTGAAAGGGGATGTGGCCTATTGAGCTATGCAGCGATCAATTGTAGCTATGTTGAACATAGGGAAGACTCTCATCCCATGTGTGGGGGTTCTTGGAATTGTACATGTGTAGGATATGCACGATCATTCGATTGATGACCTTAGTTTTTCCATCTGTCTGGGGGTGGAAGGCAGTGAATTTGGTGAGCTTGGTGTCCAGTAGTGACTAGAGGCTTGACCATAATGTGATGAGGAACTGACTATCCCAATATGAGACAATGGTTTGTGGAATACCAAAATGTACCCAGACTCATTCAATGAAGAGCTTGGTAGTGGCCTCTTTTTTTATGCTCTTCTTACAGGAAACCATAATTGCCATCTTGGAAAAGCGATCAACAACCACAAAAAAATAGTCATTTCCCCTCTTGGTGGATGGAAGGCCTGAAATGTAGTCCATTGAGATGGATTTCCATGGCTTGTCAGGAGTAGGAAGAGGGGCTTATAGGCCCTCTTCCTTAGTGGTCAATTAGTTAATAGTTCCAAAAGTGTGGGACCTGATATACTTGATGACATCCTGTCGAAGTTTCGACCAATAGAAATGTTTATGTAGCACTTCCACTGTCTTTTCGATGTCGAAGTGCCTTGCCACCCGACTATAGTGGTTTTCCCAAATAATCTTCGCTCGCTCACTTGATAGAACATAAAGATGGTCCAGATGGAACAACAATCCGTTGTGAATATGGAAATTAGCGACAACTAAGTTTTTGCCCAACATTTGGTAGGTGGTGGTGATGTAAGGGTTTGTCTCATAGAGGTGGCACCATCTGAAGGTCTCATGGCTGAAAGAGTCTAGCACCATGGTGAATGTTTTGATAGGAGGTCGACTGAGGCAATCAATGGCTCATTTGGTACTTCATATTTTATACTTTATGTTGAGGTGGAACTGCTACAAGTATGTGGACCACTTCTGATGGTGTCCATTATGAAATTTTCCTTGTGTCTACATGATATGCATTGGCTTATGATCAATGTGGATGACTATTTCCTTCCCAAGAATGTAATGTCTCAACTGGCGGTAGGCTTGTTGATCCAAATTTAGGAGCGGAATGAACTGATTAACAGACTGAATAAAATAAATATAGAGATATGAAGAACAACACAAATATCCAATGAACAATATCTTCTATTGAATGAATGAAATAGGTTGAAACTACAAAGCTGGAAAATTGAAACACTTGCTCGAATGGTGTTAGCTATCTATGAGAAGAGATGTTCCTACTACAAGCATCCGTATCACCATAATGATTACAATGAGGCTCCAAAGGCATTTTTGATATTACTCATGAATTCCAAAACCCTAGAAATCCAAAAACCTAACCCTAGGATGTGAAATGCCAAACATTATATGGGCCCCTATAGGTAAGTTGGTACCTCAACTTCCTAGGGTCGTAACTTTTTCATATGACCTCTGTTTTAGGCACATGATATCTCGTTGGAAAGGTATTTCATAGAACTACACATTACATCATCAATCTCTAACTCAGTCTATAGTTTGACTATGGGGAGCCAAAAAAACATTTTTTAGGCCTCCAAAACATCTTTGGATGATGCAGGAGCATCTCCCGAGACAAGCGAGCCAACACAGAAGACAAAGGATAGCTAGGCACACGCCACCACCAATTTTTAAATTTTCCCTTGAAGTTGATGCGCTAAACATAAATGAGATCATTTAATTAGGGCGCCTTGGTAAAATGTAATCAGACCTTGAGCCATACGCTCTTGTCTGAGATAGACAGAGGCATTTATACTAGTAGATGCAGGTAGATAGAATTGAATTCTTAGATTAGACAGTTTTAGAGCGCAGGAGGGAAAACGGATATAGACACCCTCATTTCACATTGTAACATTAGCCAACATAATTCAGAGTAGGAAGAGCATAGGAGAATAGTAGAGGGTTGTAGAAGACATCCATGTACAGATCTGGAATTAATAGAAGGAATCGATTTAGACTAATGGTTTTGTGTTCTCTATGTGTGTGTGTTGATAATATGCTCATGAACGTTTGTTTTCTGTTATGTATTGTTTTGAGATGTTGTGCATATGATTTCATGTTTTAAACAGAAGTTTGAAAGGAAGAGTGAATGAGTTTCAATTGTTTCTCTACTTGAGCAAGGATTCCTGCAAGGACTGCAGTTGAATTCGTTCGCAAGGAGTGCGTTGACAGAAGGCTCAGAGAGTTAACTCTTGTTCTCATACAACCAGGGGTGAAATCGGGTTATAAGAGCTGTGCAAGGAGTGTGCAGGCCAAGATAAGTCTCAGAGTTGCGATTCTGAGCAGAGTATCCAAGGACTGCTACTGCAGGGGTGCGCAGAGTCACAAGACTTCAACACTGAGACATCGTTAAAGATTTTCCGCAAGGAGTGCGCGCAAGGAGTTGCTCAGAGGACTTGAAGGTCGTGAGAAAGCTCAGGAGGGATAGACCTTTGAATTCACTAAAGTCTAAGTGCATGGAAGTTGTCGTGGAAAGTTGGGGAGAAGCATCGCAGATTGGTGAAGTGGGTGAATGAGTCTCATGGAGAGGCACTTATTCATTTCGTAGAATCCTCAAAGGGAGAACGGACAAACGAAATCTTTGGAGGAGATTTCACGAAGTTCTTAGAGCCGTTAGATCTTCTAGAGGTGCGATGTAGTTACAGTGCAAGTGTGGGGAGGTTCTAAGCTCAGGAGGGGCAGTACCATTGATCCAAGCCAGTCAGGGTCATTGGATTATTCGCGAGATCACCTATCGGGACCTCGTGAGAAAAGTGTCCAAGGCTTGGTAATGGGAATCGCGATATTACGATACGCGATATCCCGACGACCACGAGAACGGTGTGGGGGCCACAAGAGTCGGCAAGTGGATAGGTGGCACATTGCATGTCAGGATCTCGTGGGTGGAAGGGCTAAGGATTTGGTATTCAAAGTTGCGAAGCGCGAGGACACGAAGTGGCGAAGTGGCGAGAGGACTAGGAGCTGTCCATCTGAGGAGGACAGGTGGCAGAGATCAAGAGATCTCATGAACTTGGGAGTTCGCAGGGTGAGAGCCTAAGCATTGGGTACTCCAAGTCACGAAGACGCGAGGAGTGAGAAGGAGAATAGCCATTGGATCTGGATTGTAGGAGAACCGTCGGATCTGCACGTGGGATCGTGTATCGGGGTCTTGCTAGGAAAGACTCGAGGATTTGGCCACGGGGATCGCGATATTGCGATAAGCGATATTCCGACCGTTGGAGGATAGTGTGGGCCATAGCGAAGTCGGCGAGTGGAGGACAGATGGCATAATTCATTGGGATCTCGCCGCGAGAAGTCCCCAAATATTGGCGTTAGGATTCGCGATCTCATGAAGTCTGAAGTCCCACAAAATAAGGGACCATTGAAAAGTCAACTCACGTGTGCATCGACATTTCGGTGCATCGGGTATCGGGAGTTGAAAAAACCAAGTGTTTGATATAGTGAGTCGCAAAGTCGCGATAGGGTAAGTCGCGATAGGAGAAGGGTGAGGTCAACATTGATTCATATCGACACTTGGGGAATCGTAAGATTCACACCCGACCACTGACCTTTGGACTCGCGAAGTCGCGAGTTCTGATTCTTAGATAAGTCAAGAAGGAGGGAAGTCACGTGAAAGAATCTATGGGTAGATATTTCTCGATAGGGAAATAGAAGAGCCTGGAAGTTCTTCGGGCCGAGAAGAAGAAGAAGATCCTATGAGCGGACATGCCCTGGGTGGTGTGCCCTGCGTCAAGTGGTATCAGAGCTTAGAAAATCTTATTTTCTTTCTGTAGCAGAGGACAAGGAGAATTCACCATGCCACCAAGGATAAGGGGTAGACAATCACTCGATCCATAGGAGGAAAGGGAAATGTGCAGAGAAAGAGGTAGACAAGTGCAGAATCCAGACATGGAGAGAGAAATGTGAAATCTTCGTGCCAGAATGGAGGACATGGAGACATCACAAAGACGCAAAGATGATGTAGGAGATATTAGTGAATCCGAAGATGAAGAGGATGTTGGACACGGTGGAGAATAAATCCCAGCAGAAGATGCAGCGAGTGAACGCTTACTTAAAGCTGTCGTAAGAATGAGTACAAAGGTAAAGATGGACATTCCAGTTTATGAGGGAAATCTGGATGCGGAAGAGCTGCTAGATTGGATTAGAGCTCTATACACTTACTTCGATTATGAAGATATCGAAGAGGATAAGAAGGTCAGACATGCCGTCACGAGAATAAAAGGACATGTAGCCTTGTGGTGGGATGAACTACAAGCTGACAGGAATTGCCAAGGCAAGCAGAAAATTAAGAGTTGGGATAGGATGATTGCAAAGATGAAGGCAAAATTCATTCCCAGGGATTATCAAATTTCTCTGTTCAGAAGGATGCAGAACCTGAGACAGAAGATGATGACAGTGAAGGAGTATACTGAGGAATTTTACAGGTTGAATATCAGGGCAGGTCATCGTGAAATCAATGACGAAAAGGTGGCCAGGTATATGAATGGCCCGAGGTATGAAATTCAGGATGAAATAAATATCGCAACCATTTGAACAGTGGAGGATGCCTATCAAATGGCTTTGAAAGATGAAGAGAAGCTGAGTCGTAAGCAAGGTCAGTGAGGCAGAGGCAGGAGTCATCCCAAAGGCAAATTGGTTGCCCAAGATAAATACCAGAAGCCCAAGGATGACTGGAAGAAACCTCAGACTCAGACAGAGAGAGGTGGAAGTTCGCAGCGAGGACGAGATGATGAGAAAAGAGGACAGCATACTGAGCAGAGAGGAGGATATGCTGATAATAATAGGTTTCCTCGTACCAGAGGTAGAGGAAGAGGAAGAGGTGAAGATAAAGAGGTGAAGCTGGAGGTAAACAACACAGTACTTCTCATGATTGGGAAGGAACTTCTTACAGAAGTTAAGAAGAAGGAGGATCCACAATTCTTTGTGGTCAGAAAACCAAGAATTGTTTTGACTAGCACAAGAGTGGACGATTTGCCAGGAGAAGTTCAAGAACTGCTGGAAGAGTTCACTGATATTGTAGTGGACGAATTACCTCATTTGTTGCCACCGATGAGGAGCGTGAGTCATCATATAGACCTCATACCAGGAGCTAGTTTGCCAAACAAAGACGCGTACAGATTGACACCGCAGGAGAATGAAGAGGTTAAAAGACAGGTCTAGGATTTATTGGACAAGGGATTGGTCAGAGAAAGCTTGAGTCTGTGTGCTGTTCCGACGGTACTCAGTCTGAAGAAAGACAGAGGCTGGAGGATGTGCATTGATTCAAGAGACATTAATAAGATAACTATCAGGTATAGATTCCCATTACCAAGGATGGATGATCTGATGGACTTCTTAAGTGGAGATTTTTTTTTTTCAAAGATAGATTTGAAGAGTGGATATCATCAGATTCGTATGAGAGAAGGTGACGAATGGAAAACAACATTCAAGACAAACGAAAGTTTGTATGAATGGCTTGTCATGCCATTTGGCTTGACGAATGCACCAAGTACCTTTATGAGGTTGATGAATGAAGTCCTAAAGGAGTTCATCGGGAAATTTGTCATCATGTATCTGGATGACATATTGATTTTCAGCAAGACGAAGGCTGAACATCTGAAGCATTTGGCTATTGTGATGAAGAGATTACAGCAAGAGAAGTTGTTGATAAACATGAAGAAGTCCTCATTCATGAAGATAGAACTCATTTATTTCGGATTTGTTATATCTGCAAATGAATTGAGGATGGATCCAGATAAGGTGGAGGTAATCAAGAATTGGCCATCACTGAGGA
>CBVK0102588496.1:15071-25590 GCA_900067695.1 Picea abies
GATGGATCCAGATAAGGTGGAGGTAATCAAGAATTGGCCATCACTGAGGAACATATTTGAGGTGAGAAGTTTTCACGGTTTGGCTAGTTTCTACCGAAAATTCATTAGGAATTTCAGCGGGATTGGTGTAGCAATGATGGACACGGTGAAGAAAAGACATAAATCTTTTCACTGGACAGTAGAGGCTAAGAGGAGCTTCAATCTGTTGAAGTAGAATATTACGGAACAACCGGTGTTGGTGTTGCCGGATTTTCAGAAAACATTTTAGGTAAAATGTGATGCAAGCGGGTTTGCCATAGGAGCAGTCTTGAGCCAGGAAGACAGGCCGATTGCATATTTCAGTGAGAAGTTGAATGAGGCAAAAGAGAAATATTCCACATATGATAAGGAATTCTATGCCATCATACATGCATTGAAGAAATGGAGGCACTATTTGATTCCAAAGGAATTTTTTTTATATAGTGATAACCATGCATTACAATTTGTGACTCAACAGGAAAAGTTGAATCAGAGGCATGTTAAATGGGTTGAATACGTGCAAAATTTCACTTTTGTGATAAAACATATTTCTAGTACTGCTAACAAAGTTGCTGATGCTTTGAGAAGGAAGTGTTTGCTGTTGCAGGAGTTCAAAGTCTGGACGTTAGGCTTTGATGATCTTAAGGACATGTATGCAGATGATTCAAACTTTAAGGAAGCTTATGAAGCAGCTGAGAATCCAGTTCTTAGAGACAGAATCCAGTGGATAGAGTACGTGATCCAGGAAGGGTTGTTGTTTAAGGGCAATCAATTGTGTATTCTGAATTGCTCCATGAGGGAGAACCTGTTAAAGGAGAAACACAACGGAGGCTTAGCAGGACACTTCGGCCATGATAAGACATTTGAAAAAATGAGCGAGTCATACTTTTGGCTAGGGATGCGGTCAGAGGTCAAGAGGTTTGTAGATAGGTGCAGGATTTGCTAGCATTCAAAGGGAAGAAAGCAGAATGCAGGATTTTATCAGCCATTTCCCATACCAACCAAGCCATGGGATGAAATTAGCATGGATTTTATATTGGGGTTTCCAAGGACCCCAAGAGGTTTTGACTCCATCTTTGTGGTAGTGGATAGGTTTTCCAAGATGGTACATTTTATCCCATGCCAGAAGACTAATGATGCGACTCACATCACAAATCTGTTCTTCAAGGAGGTCGTTCGACTTCATGGATTGCCGAAAAGCATAGTTTCAGACAGAGACACAAAATTCATAGGGAATTTTTGGAGGACATTATGGAAGAAGCTAGGAACTAATTTGATGTTTAGTTCTGCTTATCATCCTCAGATGGATGGACAAACAGAAGTGGTCAACAGAAGTCTGGGAGACTTGTTGAGGGGCTTGGTGACAGAGCACCATAATAGCTGGGATAGAATATTGGCGCAAGCAGAGTTCGCATACAATGATTCAGTGAACAGGAGCATAGGTCGAAGTCCATTTCATATTTTATATGGAATGCAGTCGAGAGGAGTTTTTGAATTGAGGGATTCAGAACAGACTGTGACTAGCAGTGCTACTGCAGAAGAATTCACTGAAGCGATGAAAGAACTTCACACCAGGGTGAAGGAACGACTGTTGAAATCAAGCCAGGAGTACAAGCGCAAAGCAGATCAACATAGAAGACAACTTCAGTTTGAAGTTGGTGATCTAGTTCTGGTGCATTTGAGGAAAGAAAGGTTCCCGAGGGGAACATATAATAAATTTAAAATGAAGAAAATTGGGCCATGCAAGGTCTTGAAGAAAATGGGACAGAATGCTTATGAAATTGAGTTACCGAATGGGATTGGAATATCTCTGACATTTAATGTTTTGGATTTATATCCATATAAAGCTGATGAATCAAGAGCAGAAAGTGACAATCAACTAGAGATCCAGTGGCAGAAAAAGATGCCAGTTGCAGAGAAGCCACAGATGGAACAGATACTGAATAAACGAGTGGGTAAGAAAACCAGAAGGAAAAAATATTTCAAATATTTGGTCAAGTGGAAGGGACATCTAGTTGAAGATGCCAGCTGGGAGACTGAAGCAGAGATACAGAAGCATGGACATACTGTGCAGGAGCTCATGGACAGGATCCCATACAAATTTTCAAGTGAGGGAGTATGATGCAGGAGCATCTCCCGAGACAAGCGAGCTAGCACAAAAGACAAATGATAGCTGGGCACACGCCAGCACCAATTTTTAAATTTTCCCTTGAAGTTGATGTGCTAAACATAAATGAAATCATTTAATTAAGGAACCTTGGTAAAATGTAATTATACCTTGAGCCATACGCTCTCGTTTGAGATAGACAGAGGCATTTATAGTAGTAGATGCAGGTAGATAGAATTGAATTCTTAGATTAGACAATTTTAGAGCTCAGGAGGGAAAATGGATATAGACACCCTCATTTCACATTGTAACATTAGCCAACATAATTCAGAGTAGGAAGAGCATAGGAGAATAACAGAGGGTTGTAGAAGACATCCATGTACAGATTTGGAATTATTAGAAGGAATTGATTCAGACTCATGGTTTTGTGTTCTTTGTGTGTGTGTGTTGATAATATGCTCATGAACATTTTTTTTCTGTTATGTATTGTTTTGAGATGTTGTGCATATGATTTCATGGTTTAAATAGAATTCTGAAAGGAAGAGTGAATGAGTTTCAATTGTTTCTCTACTTGAGCAAGGATTCCTGCAAGGAGTGCAGTTGAAGTCATCCGCAAGGAGTGTGTTGACAGAAGGCTCAGAGAGTTAACTCTTGTTCTCATACAACCAGGGGTGAAATTGGGTTATACGAGCTGTGCAAGGAGTGCGCAGGCTGAGCTAAGTCTTAGAGTTGTGATTCTGAGTAGAGTATCCAAGGACTGCTGCTGCAGGGGTGCGCAGAGTCACAAGACTTCAACACTAAGATGTCATTAAATATTTTCCGCAAGGAGTGTGCGCAAGGAGTTGCTCAGAGGACTTGAAGGTCATGATAAAGCTCAAGAGGGATAGACCTTTGAATTCACTGAAGGCTAAGTGCAGGGAAGTTGCCGTGGAAATTCGGGGAGAAGCATCGCAGATTGGCGAAGCGGGCGAATGAGTCTCGTGGAAAGGCACTTATTCATTTTCTAGAATCCTCAAAGGGAGAACGGATGGATGAAATCTTTGGAGGAGATTTCACGAAGTTTCGAGAGCCATTAGATCTTCCAGAGGTGCGACGTAGTTATAGCGCAAGTGTGGGGAGCTTCTAAGCTCAGGAGGGGCAGTACCGTTGATCCAAGCCGGTCAGGGTCGTTGTATTATTCGCAAGATTGCCTATCGGGACCTCGTGAGAAAAGTGTCCAAGGCTTGGTAACGGGAATCATGATATTACGATACGTGATATCTCGAAGACCATGAGAACAGTGTGGGGGCCACAGGAGTCGGCAAGTGGATAGGTGGCACATCGCATGTCGGGATCTCGTGGGTGGAAGGGCTGAGGATTTGGTATTCAAAGTTGCAAAGCGCGAGGACACGAAGTGGCGAAGTGGCGAGAGGACTAGGAGCCGTCCATCTGAAGAGGACAGGTGGTAGAGATCGAGAGATCTCGCGAACTCGGGAGTTTGCAGGGTGAGAGCCTAAGCATTGAGTACTCCAAGTCACGAAGACGCGATGAGCAAGAAGGAGAATAGTCGTTGGATCTGGATCATAGGAGAACCATCGGATCTGTGCATGGGATCGTGTATTGGGGTCTCGCGAGGAAATACTCGAGGATTTGGCCACGGCGATCGCGATATTACGATAAGCGATATTTTGACCGTTGGAGGACAGTGTGGGCCATAGCGAAGTCGGCGAGTGGAGGACAGATGGCATAAGCCATCGGGATCTCATCGTGAGAAGTCCCCAAATATTGGCGTTAGGATTCACAATCTCGCGAAGTCTGAAGTCCTGCGAAATAAGGGACCATTGAAAAGTCAACTCACGTGTGCATCGACATTTCGGCGCATCGGGTATTGGGAGTTGGAAAAACCAAGTGTTTGATATAGCAAGTCACGAAGTCACGATAGGGTAATTCATGATAGGAGAAGGGTGAGGTCAGCATTGATTCATATCGGTGCTCGGGGACTTGTAAGATTCACACCCAACCACTGACCTTTGGACTCGCGAAGTCACGAGTTCTGATTCTCCGATAAGTCAAGAAGGAGGGAAGTCATGCGAAAGAATCTGTGGGTAGATATTTCCTGATAGGGAAATAGAAGAGCCTGGAAGTTCTTTGGGCTGAGAAGAAGAAGAAGATCCTATGAGCGGACATGCCCTGGGTGGCGTGCCCTGCATCACTGTAAATACAACAAGATGTGATGATATGAAACCATACAAAATAATCTAGTTGGATTAGGTGAGAGGCCACCAGTATCTATCTAGAATATGTGTAGGGATTCAAGCATCCCCAAAAGTGTATAATGCACAATTACAAATAAGTACAAAAGAACGTATTGAACCAAAAATGGACAAGAGGAGCCAGTTGGAATAGGTGGGTGGCCATCGATATCCACCTGGATCAACCCTCCCCCCATAGGAAGAAATGGTCTCCATTTAGCCCCGTATGAGCCACTTGCCTTGGTGTAGGAGTTTCCCTGCCTTGACAACTCGATAAAGCTAGATCCTCTTCTAGCGAGTGCCCTTGACCTATGTGTCCATTATCTGATCAATGGATGATTGTTCTATGTAGTTAGGTTTGAGCTGTGTTGGTGTCAATTGTTCTATGATCTTTGAGGTGTCCAATAATAGTGGAAAATATGTCCAAAGTAAAAGAGAATGAAACCTTGAAGGAGGCAAGACAAGATTTTATCAAGTAGAATGTTGCATCTACATCTGTCGCACAACTTATGCAATACGTCTCCACATATGAAATGCCATCAACAATGGACCACACCAGTGAAGTACACCATGGAGACCGAGTAAGTAATATATGAACTTTTCTGCAATCCCGTGTTCAGTTATTCAAAGATCCATCATCTGCTACAATCTTATAGAATCTGCTAGATAGATGTAACAATAAAAGTGAGGGGAAATTAGAATAGAGAACAGTCAATCATCTCCATGCCATAAGGAGGACAAGAAAATAATTTAGAATGAATGCCAATATCAGAGATTTTAACATGGGAGATGTTATATTGGACCTAAGATCTGAAGTAAATGTCTTACCAAAGAATACCTGATAGTGTATGGGAGAGCCCACACTAGGATATTCACCTGGCTAATTGAAGCTAGAAAACCAACACAAAGTTTTGCCAATTGGGACACTGAAAGGAGTGACAGTAGATTTGGACGGAGTGCTCACTAAGGAAGATTTTGAAGTGATAGAAATAGTAGATTGCACAACACCATATCCATCATTTCTTGGGTTGGATTGGGAATTTTATAACCATGACATAATCAACTTGAAGACAAGAAATATGACATTTGAGTAAGGGGAATACCAGGTCATTGCACTCTTGGACCCATTTGAAGCTAAAATATTTGTGGAACCGACCTATCTGGATTTAGAAGAAATTAACCAGTTGTATAGAACCACTGCACACACAAAAGATTACATTAATCCAACTACATATGGGGTACTCAGTTGGATAAGTATCACCTCATGTGCTTATGATTCAGATATAGGACAGAATAATTGGCAACAATGCCTACATGAGGTATATACAAGAAGGTGTGAAAGAATATACTGCGTAGTAAGATGGGTGGGTACAAAGATCAAAGAACCTCCCAGTTTTAATGGCACAAACAACTTAGAAGAGTTCCTAACGAAATATGAGGAGGAAGTATCAGATAATCATATGATCTTAGACCTAGATATCACACTTGAGGCTCTACCTACAAGATGGTGGGGTGCACACAAATAAACAGTTAGGGATTGGTACCAATGCAAATGATTACTGTGCATTAGATTTGGTGCAAAGCAGAAGAGAAATGCAATACAAAGATATGATGGACATGGGACACCAACAAAACACTTGTAGAAATGAAGAACACTATGGAGGATGACTCCACAAGATAAATGGCCTCATCACTTCATCCACACATTGGAAGGAATTCCAACAAACTATTATGTAGACCAGGAACTCCACAGAGGCACTACATAATGGACAATGTTACAAAAAAAAATTATAATCACTTTCTCATTTGAACATGAGAACCCAAAAATGGATTTAGTACTCAAAGGGATAATAGGAGCGATATTTGTAGATTGAAACATAGGTTGAGATTATAACAGAGTATCAACAGAAGTACATACAGATAGTTAAGGAACTAATGTCATGTTATCATGTGGAGGAAGAAGCACCAGATGAAGATGACCCATGCAACATCAATATTGGAGAAGTTCAAGGGGAAAGAGAACTGGAAGGTCCATATTTGGAATCAGAATTTTTTGTTGTGCTAATAAAGGTGAATAAATTTAACATTGGGACAATTGATAATCCCAAAATGGCTAGCATTGGAGACTACTGCGATGAAAAAACAATGAAGAGGACAACATAGTTACTATGTGAGTACAACGACCCGTTCCCAACCACCTTTATAGAGATGAAAGGCATAGCATGAGATCTAGGAGAGATGAAGATACCTCTCAAACCTGAGGCTAGATCTTTTAGACAACAACCGTATAGATTGAATCCAATATATAAGAAGAAAGTGAAAGAAGAAATTGACAAAATGTTGGAAGCTGGAATCATAGAACCAGTAGAAGAATCAGAATGGATAAGCCCCATGGTAGTATAGGATAACAAGCAAGGAGGCTTAAGGATTTGTTTTTACTTGAGGAATCTAAATGATGTTTGCCTACATGAACCTTTTCCTACCCCTTTTATTGACGAAGTCCTAGAGAATGTGGGAGGTCAGGAAGCATATTCATTCACAGATGGATTCTTAGGCTACCATAAAATCAAAATAGCTCTAGAAGACAGGTATATGACTACTTTTGCCACTGAATGGGGATCCTATCAATACACAATCATGCCTTTTGAACTAAATAATGCACCAACAATATTCTCAAGATAGTCATAGTTCCATTCAATGAATTCATCCATCAGTTTTTAGAAGTGTACCTGGATGATTGGACAATATACAATCTATTAAAAGACCATATAGAGGTGGTAAGGATAATGTTGGAAAGATGTAGAAAATGCCAAATATCCATGAACATTAAGAAATGCATATTTGGAACACCTTTTGGAGTTTTATTGGGTCGTATAGTATGCAAACATGGACTAATAGTGGATCCTGCAAAGATTGCACTAATTGTGAATTTGCCACCACAAAAATTAGAGCTATAGTTGAGAGACACATTGGGATATGCAGGTTATTACAGAAAATTTATAAAAGGGTATACACATATCACTGCGCCGATGGAGAAATGGCTTAAGAAAGATATAAAATTTTAGTGGAATGAGGATTGTCAGCAAGGGTTAGACACCTTGAAAAAGAAAATGGTTACAACACCTATACTACTATTCCCGTATTGGGAAAAGACATTTCATGTGCATGTATATGCATCAACCATAACACTTGGAGCTATTCTGGCAAATCTAGGAATAGGGAAATTGGATCATCTGATAGCATTTTCTAGCAGAAAATTATCAGAGTCAGAACATAACTATAATACTACGAAAAGAGAACGCCTAGATATGGTCTATGCACTTCATAAGTTCAGACATTACTTACTGGGTAAACACTTTAAGATGTTCACAGACCATTCTTCCCTCAAGTACCTAGTCAACAAGAGTGTTGGGGGGGAGAATCTATAGATGGTTATTTCTATTTCAAGAATTTGAATTTGAAGTAATAGTCAAACTAGGGAAGCTAAATGCAGGACCTAATCACCTATCAAGGGTCACCAATGGAGAGGAACCTACAAATTTAGAGGATAACTTACCTGATGCACAGTTTTTTTTAGTACAAATAGCTGATGAATACTTTGCTAACATTATTGAATATCTGAGTACAGGGACTACGCTACAAGAGTTTAACACCGCGTAGAAGAAAAATTTGGTTGTTAGAGCTGCAAACTATCAATTGATTGTAGGACACTTATACAAAATGGGTGCAGACAACATTTTGCGAAGATGTGTATTGGAACATGAAAGACCTAGAATTTTAGTAGAAGCCCGTGATAGAATAGTTGGAGGACATTATGCACGGAAAGCTACCACATAGAAGGTATTGCACATAGGATTATGGTGGCCAACAATTCATAGGGATGCAAAGGAATATTGCCAGAGATGTGATGTTTTCATAGGGTTGGTAAACCTAATAGAAGGGATGAGATGCCCCTAAGACCATAAGTAACCTTGTAGATATTTGACAAATGGGCTATAGATTTTTTTGAACCAATTCACCCACCAGCAAGAAGATCATGAGATAGATACATTATTATTGTGACAAAATACTTAACTTGATGGGTAGAAGAAACACCATTCAAATATTGTAGTGTAGAGACAACAACACACTTCGTTTTTGAGCAATTGATCACTAGATTTAGATGTCCAAGGATTTTTATGAGTGACCAAGGTACTCACTTCATCAACAATACTATCAAGGCTATGACTGAGGATTTTTAAGTGTATCATAAAAAAAGTACACCATACCACCTTCAAGCAAATGGAATAGTAGAATCCTTCAACAAGATCTTGGAGAATTCCTTGACAAAGATCTGCAATGTTAACAGGGATGATTGGGATTTGAAAATACCAGCAGATACCAAACTACATGTAAAAGCTTGACAGGATAGACACCATTCAGGATGGTGTATGGACATGAAGCAGTAGTACCATTGGAATTTATGGTACCTAGTCTGTGCATTGCAACCATTACTAACATAATAGAATGAGGAGCAGTAGAAGAGAGGCTAAGTCAGCTCATGGAAATGGAATAGAACAGGATCCTGGTAGGATTTCATTAAGAAGTACAAAAATTCAGAGATAAAGCTTGGCATGAAAGACATATCAAGAAGAAAAGTTTCAAGGAAGGAGACTTAGTCTTTCTATATGACAACAAATTGTTTCAACATCCGGGTAAATTTAGGATGCATTGGCTAGGGCCATATGAAGTCCAGCATGTCACAGATGGAGGATCTGTGGGACTAAAGGACCTAACATGAATCACATTAAAGGGAATGATCAATGGGAGTCAAATGAAGTTGTACAGGGATAGTCAAACTCACCAAGTATAAACAAGGAAAACACAGTAAGGAAAGTATGTATATATTGTACCATAGTAGATACTAGATAGAAAAATGACAAAACCAAAAAAAAGGGAAAAAGAAAGAAAAAAAAATACAAAAATACAAACCAACGAAAATACAAAAACACAGAAAAAGTGGTGTGCAGGAGTTACTGCTCTAGATATCAGAATACCATGCGCAATACAAATAAAATTTGGCGCTAATGTATGAAAAAAGTGAAAAATGACTGCAAAAAGTTCTATAAAGGGAGGAAAAGGCACAATTATTCAACACTTAGAGAATTTTGAGCTCAAAGCGATTAGAAGAATCTGTGCCCTAATTTCCAAATCGTCACCATAGCCATCCAAGATTATGATAGTTGCATAGGATGGCTCCACCAAAGCCAGGGTCATTAGGCCAGTTTATCAGGGTCACCCTATTGAACAGGTTGTCATTGATGTCAAACAGGTATATCAATAAGCAGGAGAACATGAGAAGCGAATACACGAATGCGTTATGCTCAGAAGGTGCCATCAATAATATTGATGGACGATAGAGATCGTTGTATGAGCAGGACACATGGCAAGCGATTACGATGAGAGTGGAATATCGACATTTTGCACATCGGGAAATCCAAAGACAAGAGGTTCTCTAACTCCTTGAAATCGCGATATTTGATATCCTGAAATGATATGGACCATTGGATCGAGGTAGGCTATGGAGCGTTGGATGCATAGGACACATGGAAAGTGATTACGATGATAGTGGAATATCGACGTTTCGTACATCTGGAAATCNNAAGATAGGAGGTTCTCTAACTCCTTGAAATCCCGATATGCGATATCCCAAAATGATCTGGACCATTGGATCGAGGTAGGTTATGGAGCATTGGATGAACATGACACGTGGTGAGTGGAATATCGCCATATCGGGGATCGTGACTTGGAGTGTCGAGACACGTCATGTGCTCTAATTCCTTGAACTCGGGATATGTGAAGTCACAATATAATCCTAGTTATTGGATCAAGGACGAATCTAGGCCATCAGATCCAGGAGGTGAACGTGGCAGCCACATAGTTCATGCCATGTCAGCGAGTGGTCATAGTCTATGGTGTTGTGATGTGACAAGGGAAGGAGAGATACTGGGTGGAAGACACCTGTCACAAGAAGGCAAAGGTGGTAAATGGAGGAAGTGGTAAGAGGTTTGTGGAGGGGCCCATACAAAACCACTCCATTCTGAACCACCCCCTCCCATTAAATACATAAAAGTGGAGGGGGTCCATAATTGAACCTCAGCTGCACATCTAGGCTCTTAAATCA
>CBVK0102588584.1:0-11193 GCA_900067695.1 Picea abies
TTTAGTGGGATCATCCTAACCTCCTCACCTTATCCTCTTCAACTTATAAAAGGAGAGGAGTTCTCATGGATAAAGTTGGCTTGGGTTATCTTGGAATTATTAGCTTGGTTGGAGTGGCTTAGAGATTTTGCTTTGTCAAGATAGATTGTGAATATCATCAGATATATGCTCTCAGAATTCTTGGAGTCAAAGTGTGTGGGGAACGAAGGAAAGTTGGAAGGGACCTTACAACATTAAGGCAATGGTTGTAATCTCTCTTTCACATTTAATATGATACAGTAATATGATTCTTTCCTATAAAGCTTCTTGTGTTTTATTGTATGATTCCTTGATCACATACATAGGTTTTTATTGAGTTTATGCTATTGCTATCCCTTTGGTTGGTTTGTGTTGTCTTGTTCTTGACCTCACAAGAGCACCAGAGCGAAGCAGGAGCAACAAAGACCCTAGGAAGCGACACTAAGGTATGTTACTTGTTCCTTCCTACTAGTAAATTCAATATCTAAAACTTAAGGAAAGCATCATGTTCTGGTGTGTTTTGTTCTAGATCCAGGTGGATTTAGGGAGATCGGTTAGTGTCCGCACCTACGGATTTATCCAATAACATCTTGATAGCCTCGTCTTTGATGAATGGAACATACTTCAGTAGTTCCATAAAAATTCATTCATACTCATCAATAGTCATGCTGCCTAGCTTGAGTTCGAAGAACTCCATCTTTCTGTCATAGTATATTTTAGTCAGGTATTTCTTCTCAAAATACCTCTTAAATTCCTTCCAAGTGACCTCTTTCTCTTTGATGTGCTGCACCTGCACAAAATGATCCCACCACATGGATTCTTTTCCTTTCAGTTGATACATTGCAATTCTTCCTTCTACATGGGCGGAATAATTCTACAGTTGGAAATATTTCCTCATGCCAAGAAACCATGTCTCGCCATCTTCTTCTTATGTTCTCCATCGAATGTTGGAGGATTAATCTTGTTCATCTCCCCTTTCAATTCATCCTTTCCAAAATTTCGGTGTTTTCTGGTAAGGGATGAGCTTGAAGTATTGTGTGTTTCCTTGCCAGAATGCTTCGGGGAGAGACGGTAATGTCTGCTACCACTCCTCGATCTTCTTCTCCTCTTAGGGGTTTTGACACTTCTTGATTTTCTTGTGTCACTTTCTTTTTCTAATTTCTTTTCTATTCTTTCCAAGCTCTTCAACATTTTTAAGTTGAATTCACCCTGCCGATCCCTGACTTTCATGAGATTTTGGCTATCAACTCGGTGTGCCTGGACATCTCTTTGCAATCCTTCAATGATTTTCATTATGTTCCCTTCCTTGTCTAATTCTCTTCCATGCCCATTGGAGTTCAATCCTTTGACTCCCAGGTTGATATCTCTTCCTTCTCTTTCGTCCTCTGAAATGGAGGCAATCCGCACCTCTTCCATTTCTATACTCAGTGTCAGTTTTCAACTGTCCTGACACTCACTGAACTCTGCACACACAATGTGCAGTCAACCAAAGTTTGTTAGTTACAAAATCGCAATATTCATAATTCAACGTGAGCGAAAAAGTGTTTTGGCTTCACAAAGTTTTCTGATATCTAACGGCTCTATAATTTTAGGACTTCATTTTTCAGGGTTTTTGTCCACGAGGACCCAATAGTTAAATCCTCGACAGTTCTTATGTCCTTCAAAAATTTAAGGACTTCGGGATTTCGGGGTTTCAAGTTTTGGGGTTTTGGTTCCCTAGAGGTTGTCGCATTTGCTTCTCTCTCTGACTCCCGACTCCCAAACTTCCGACCTCTTTTCCCTGGGCCCACAACACAACTGTCACCAACTATGGTAGAGATTTTGAGTTTTCGACACTTTTGTTTTTGGGTCTTCGGTACCCGGGAGTTCATGATGTAGTGACTCCCAACCTCTTGTCACTCCTATCCCCGAAATTCGATACATGGTTTCTTGTACGAGATCCAATGATCCTCGATGAGTTGGATCTAATGGTCCAAATCCTTTCGGGATTTCATGACCAAAAATTCACTATGCAATGACTCCCACTCTTTATCTCCTCAATTCCCAAATTCTAAAAATTTAGTTTCCTTTCTCTTCAGGCCCACAACATAGCTGTTGCCCTTAAAACCTATTATGGTTCTTCAGTCTCTAATGGCTTCGGGACTTCAGGTTTCGGGACTTTGGGTTTTCGGTACCTGGAAGTTCACTATGCAGTGACTTCCAACTCCTTGTCACTACAATCCCCAAAATCCAAAATTCCGATTTACTTTATTCTCCGGGCCCACAGCACAGTTGTTGCCCTTAACCGTAGTGGTTCATGGCATGTTCTGGAGGGTCCACATCACCCTCGGTGATGTCATCGAGTCCCACCACTCTCACCTGTCTTCTCAACTCACTGGAACGTGGTACACATTCATGCGCCCACGTCCATTCCAAGAAAAATCCAACGGTTAGACTCCTTCCTCAGATCTACGGTGCAAATCTTTTTGGCATTTCGGGGTTTCAGGCATAGGGAGTTCATGCACCCCACATATTGAAATTCCATCTGCCAAAATTTCAAAATTACGGTTTACTCCTCCGCTGAATCGGACGGTCAACTACCTTCCTACGATATACGATGTAGATCATTTCGGCGTTTCGGATTTCGGAGGTGTTCACCTTCCTCACTTCCCATCTCCCGACTTTGCGACCAAAAGGTTTTAGTGACTAAATTGAGCGCGACTCCGCCAGATCTAACGGTTGAGCCTTCCTCCCAGATCTACAACGTAGATCTTCTCAGGTTTTCAGGAGTTCACGTATCGCGATTCTCACACTCCTATGCCATTCAAAAGGGATTTTAATCCCTGTGCACATTTTCCAAATCCTATGGTCACGAGGGCTCACCTTCCCTCCCGAACTGATCCTAAGGCTCCAACATTACTGGTGTGGAGTCCTCTCTCCCTGTGGCCATATACCACACCAGCTACGATTTCACAACACTGCTATACCTCTTGAGGTTATAGGCACGGTCAGTAAATCCTTGACACTCCAGACCATACCAGGGTCTGAAATTGCTCCTCCAGACACAATTTCTCCTCTCACCCTCGGTCCAAAGACCACTCAACTGGCCCATCTAAGCTCAGTGTTGAAACCTTGGCTCTGATACCAATTTGTAGCACCACTTTTCGGTTACCAAGGCTTAATCGCTCTTAAAAAAAACTGTAAAACCACTTTGTACATAGCTCATACTGGAATTATAGTAATAACATGCATTTAATCAAGAAATATAGTTAAACTTAGAGTAAACATAAGATTTACTGCAATAATCAACAATCGATAGCATTAAATTAAAATTGATATACACAACGGAATACATGAATAAACATCATTTGATGCTTATCTTCGAAACAGTGGTAGATTCCACCAACCACGTGCAGGCCTTCCACGAACCTATCAGCCTTAGACCGCACTGATCATTAGCTCAGCAGTGGGTCACCCCTGAGCTGGGACTAAGCTCCACCCCAAGGCAAGGAATCCTAGGCTAAGCTAAGGTTACAGGGAAAACAACACAGAAAACTAGAAGGATTCTTCCCAAGATGCCATCTTATGCCCACTACTACCTGACTGTCATTCCCCACATGCCTGTCCCGCCCGAGAGTATACACCTTCATAAACACAGTCCATCGGTGCTAACCTCCCTCTCTGGGTCTCAAAAATAGGCCAGATTAGGAAGTCTCAGAGCCTGAAGATGGTGTTGGACACTCTCTGGAAGAAACCACTTTGCAACAAACTCTCTCACCTGGAGAGAATTTCTCACAGGCCTGACAACCTACCTCTTCCAACAACAGTCACCTCCCTCACTTGGAGAGAGGTCATACACAGGCTCAATCACAACTTGCACTGGTCAGCAAGCCACGCGTAGTCCAACTCTGCATGGCCACCATAGCCAACTGGAAAAACAAACACGGGCTTCCCAAACAGGCTTAGCAATGGCGCAAGGTCTCATAGTGTTGGTTCTTGGGAACGTGTGACAAATAATCCACGCAGGGAATGACACAGGTTCCATGGCTTAGCATGGAGAGGGTGAACCCGACCTTTTCAGAAACAAACATAGGCTTCTCGGCTTTCAGAACATAGGATATACACGGTTTTTCAGAGCCAAACACAGGATTTTCGGCTCACAGGGAGGTACGAGGGTTCTCTGCAAATCTTGGGTTGGTCATACTGCTCAGAGCTCTGTACACGCTCATACAGTCGGGTGGAATGGGCGAGGAACCCCTCTCATGGATCATCTTGGCCATTTTATTTGCATGCACTAGGGTTGACACTTGTCACCCATGGGACTGCATGTGTTCCATTAGCATGCATTCCTTCCCATTTGGCAGTCCCTCGTCCTTCCCCAAGAACTTAGGATAAAACATCACATTCAACATAACTCACGTGGATTTTTGGAATAATAATAAAATATTATTCCCAATGCTTAAGCCCCTAGGCTTAGCCCTTAGGCTCAACACTTAGCCCCTTTTTCCCACCTTCCATCCCCTAACTCCTTGCCCACTCTATGGAAGCTCAGTTCCCCATCACTCATTCATCATGGTTGGTCTACACGTGATAGTATTTATATTTTATTAATGTGTTGAATACATACAAGTACAAAATCAAGCCCTTGGCCTCTAACCCTTAGGCTCTCTAGCCTAACAATCACATAAGCCCACCAACTTATACAATCTTGGCTCACCAGCCTATAACACATATTTACAATTCATTTCATACATCAGATTTACAACTGGGCTCGACCTTGGGGACATTACACTTCCGGTCAAATCAGGTGATGTTATACCTGAAGAGTCCCCTATTAAATGAGACATGTTTTTGATCGCATCTTCGAACCCCTGGTACGGAGATATACTAGTCTATCTCCAGACTTTGAGGTGCCCTACCTCTGCTTATCATGATGAGTGTCGCTGTATATTCCATCAGGCCAAAAACTATCTCATACTTGAGGACACTCTGTATCCTTGAGGTGCGGATTGCATCCTTCGTCGGTGTCTAACCCATGAAGAAGAAGAAATCGTGCTTAACGATTGCCACACTGGAGCATGTGGCGGTCATTTGTCTAGGTTGGAAACAACCCAAAATATTCTATGAGCCAGTTACTTTTTCCTGACATTAATCAAAGATTGCGTTGAATTGGTCAAGAAGTGCCACTTGTGTCAGATATTCTCTAGGAAGATGAGGGCACACCCCACTCCCATGTTTCCCATCATTGTAGTTGGTCCCTTCACCAAGTGGGGGATTGATTACGTTACATGAAACTCTCCTTCCACAAGGGGACACCATTATATCATCATAGCATTAGACTACACGAAGTGGGTCGAAGCTATGCCAACGTTTAAAGATGATGGCGAGACCACATCTCTCTTTTTGTTTAACCAGATAATAACAAGGTTCAACATCCCGAGAGAGATTGTCACTGACCATGGCAGTCACTTTTAGAACAAAATGATGTCTAAGTTAACTTCAAATCTTGGGTTGAGGGAAGAACATTCGTCACCCTACTACCCACAAGTGAATGGTCAGGTGGAAGCTGTGACCAAATCCCTTAAGACTATCTTACAACGAACAATCGATTTGGCCAGGTCAAATTGGCATTTGATGTTGTATTCAGAATTATGGGCCTACCAAACGTCTATTAAGACTGCAACCGGTTTCTCAACTTTTCAACTTGTTTATGGGCTAGAAGCAGTCTTGTCTGTAGAGTTCTAGATCCCCTCTCTAAAGTTGGCAGTATAGTTATTGCTAGACACTTCACCACTTGAAGAGTGTTTATTATATCTTAAGAAGATCGAAAAACAACGTCGGGATGCAGTCTTGGCTAACGAGGCTCACAAACAAAAAATCAAGTGTCAGTATGATTGATCTTTCCGTCCTCGAATTTTCTTTGAAGGCGACCTTGTCCTCGTCTATGACCAAGATAAGGACCCCCTGGGGGCAGACAAGTTCAAACCCATGTGGTTCAGACCTTTCATCATGGAGGAGGTTCTAAATAAGGGAATTTTTTTGGCGGAGCCTAGAAATGGGCTCTACCTCAAGAAGTATTACTTGTAGGTCGGTCTCCTTGGGTGACTTCTTGTAACATATGTATAGTCTTATACATTTTCTTTTTAGTTCTTGTCTTTTTGGTTTTATGGACGTGTCATTTTTTATGTCATATTTTTCACTGTGGTGGATGTCAAGTGAATCAGAGGTGTTCACTGGGTTTGCGGATGATGCTATCTGACACACTTGGAGGCTTGATTCTGTATCTTGGGTGATTTTCACACCTCAGGGCCAGTTACTATCTTCATGATGTATCTGTTTAGGTGACGCCACAAACAATGTCGTTGAATATAGCACAGTCTTAGAGTTTCTTCGTGACACTTTGTCGCAAGGTATCTCTCACATCTGGGTCTACTTAGATGCTCAGTTGGTTGTGTTTCAGTCAAATGGGGTTTACCACATTTATGATCCTACACTACACCGACGGTTCCTTAGGGTACGTCTCTTAGAACGAAGTTTTGATTACATTACGTATATCCATGTTCCTAGGAGATTGAATCAAATCACAGATACTCTAGCTAGTCATGTATTAGATTGGCATATTGCATGCATGTAAGAAAAATCACACACACACACATGTAAATACTTTTGTAAAATAGATGTAATCCATAAGACATAAAAAAAAATGAAAAATATCCATATATATATCAAAAAAAATATCAGAGTACATGAGTGGGCGCAAGTGCCTAAAAAATATGTCTAGTCAGAGTCACAAGGCTTATGCCCTAAAAAATATACAAAAGGTTCTCTCGACACGTAAGTAGTCTAGCCTAGCTAAGGGCGGGGCTTGTTGGCCTTGCCTTAGTGAACAAAAACATTCATCAAATGCCGAAAGAGCTGGACCCAGGTCCATGGCACCCCAACTACGCGAGGTTGCATCGATGGTGGGAGATCCTCGATCTCCACCATAGGGACTATACGAGTCAGCACGGTAAGGTTCCACTCTACCCATCTCAATACTCTCCCAACCTCTCTGGCTGGAGGCCCCCTTGCTTCTGCTGCTGGTCCGGCGGCTCCAACTGGTCCTGCCTCTGGTTGAGGACACTGCCTAGTCCTCGAGAAGTCTGCTGGATGCACTGATCCCACATCTGCACATAACAGATACGTAAGTGTTAGATACTCTGGTATACAAAAAAATGATATATATAAAAAGACAAAAAAATTAAATAACTTTGAAAAGAAAAATTACCCATCTTTCCTCACTCCGCTCCGGGAGGTACAGGCATGTCAGGATCTCTGGAAAAGTTAATACCATCATAGGGGTAGTCCTTTATTTCCAAAATCTGTCGTGACCACCAGTCAAAAAATTTGTCATCAAAGGCCTCAATGGTCCTCCCCCCACCCTGTCACATCAAAACACTGTCCATATGCATAGCACCACGAGAGTTCCCTCGTGTCCTCATGTAGTCTCTCGAGGACTGAGACTAGGTACATGCTCGAAAAAAAAGGAACACAAAATAGTCCCAAACCCGAAGTTACGATGCTCCTGTATCCGACACTTTGTCAGTTGTCTCTTCATGCAATCTAGTATGGTGGTACTCCAGTCGAAAATCTGTGCATTTAAGCACTGTACTATACAATGCATGTGCACCCAGGAAGCCTGATGCAAAGCCGCAGATCCAGTGATCCACCTAATAAGTAGAACTATCACTTTGAGTGATAGGTTTCTAATCTTATGAATAGGAACCTAAGAACCCACTTTCTCAATACCAGCCTCGTAATGGAGTTAAATCAACTCATCAATTTTGTGGGGCCCGGGGGGAAAAGCACGCAAGTTGATTAGATCCGATCTCCTCGAGAGACCAGTCAGTAAGTAAATGTCCTTATTCGTTGGAGTCAACGAATGCCCCTCAAGCATGAATGCCTCTACGTTAGGATGCCAGTAGTCTATCAATGCATATAGCAGCTTGGGTTGTGCCCTCATAAACGGACACTAGAAGAACTTTAACAACCCGCATTGTGACAAAACAACGATAGCAACAGGGTCCTCAGAGACCAAAAAATCAATGTCCTCATGCTCCCTCTCTCTCCAATGCACATACATCCTACAAAAACAAAGCAATGGTGAGTTAACTCTTGCATTTCCATTTTATCCTGCTTATTGGAGGGTGTAAGCGGGTTTTCTTGAGGATAGTCGCGTGTACACACGAGAAACTTCTCTTTTGCATGCGTGTACATGTGGGCTGTGCTTGGACAACCCTCGTACATGTAGGGATGACCTCTTTAAAGGTCAACACCCCCCCAAAAAACCAAAATAAATGCAAAAATGGAAGATGGAAATGAAAGGGAGGTTAGCATGTACTTACTTGGGCCAAACGGAAGTTCGTTTCGTCCACTGAAGCTCCCAAAATCAACTATTTTGAAAAAGGGTTATTTTTAAATTTTGGTCAATTCTCAAATTACAATGGTGATAATGAGTTGCCAACTTTCTATTTATAGACTTTTTGGCCCCTTTTTGTCATTGTTTGGACCCTTTTGCCATTTTTTTCTAGATTGAAAATCATTTACTGTGGTTCTTGAGTATTACTTTGAGTATTAGGAAGTTTTTTGAGAGTTGGGTCGGTTTTAAAGGTCTTTTGGTAAAAAGTCATTTTTCCAACGTTATGCATGTAAGATAGGATTTCACCTCCACTTGTTGCACCTCGTTGTCTTTTTCTCTTTGCCATAGGATTGATCCCACCAAATTGTGACACAGGACCCTCACTCTTGCTCTAGAAGTGTCTTAATTTAGTGGTAGAGCCCACCTTCACATGGATGCCCTAGGTAGATCTTGGTTGCATTTTGGTGTCCATGCCGTCACTAATGACTATAGGTTCGGGAGTCCTTATTATTTTTTTCTTGATTATGAGTATGAGCCTCATTTGCATGATTCATTATCAATCTTGACCTCACACTCGGGACTCCCAAAACACAATGGGTGTTCTTTTAAGCCCTTTTCAGACCCTCTAAACATGAAAATATTGCCGAGCGATCTTGTTGACCTTCACGCTCGCTAAACTGAAATTTGAAGGCACGTCTGTCTGACGATAGTTTACCCCTTTTTCAGTCCAGATGGTCAAAAGTACGAACAAAGGTATACTCTAGGAGCCTCAGTTCTCTAGAAAAGTACTCTCAGGTATAATTTTACCCCTTTTTTGGGCCTAAGGGACTAAATCTATGAAAAAGGAACACCCACAGAGTCCATAGTTAATCTCTTTTCAGACTCCCTAAAATTGAAAAGATAACCGAGTGACCTTGTTTCTTCACACTCGTTAAATTGGTCCAGAAGAATATCCCTTACGTAGTCCATAGTTAAGCTCTTTTTAGACTCCTTAAAAATGATAAGATTGTCGAGTGATATTGTCTTTGTCACACTCGTTAAAATGATTTTGAATAGATGTCTGTTCGGTGCTAGTTTACCCATTTTTTGAGCCGACTAGACTACCTTCGAAAAAGGTACCCCTAGTGGAGTCTCCTTTTACATTTTTTCAGACTCTCTAAAAATGAAAAACCGTCGAGCTTACCTTCTTTGGGCTCGTTAAAATCACATCGAAGGATGTTATCATTGTGTCTTATTAATCACATTTGCATTCCTGCGTCTTTGGCCTAATGCCGTCTCCATGTTGCTCTCAACTGAAACATCTGAAGCATGCCTTATATGCAAGCCTTGTAGCACTTTGCCTATGTGTCTTGACACCTTGACCCATGGAGGATTTTTCCCGAGTGTCCTTTTCCTTCATATGTACCCTTTCTCTGAGAATCAACGTGTTCCTTGCGCTTGGAACTGGTATGTTTGCGACACTTGATCCTCCTTTATAACGTAGCATTCTTTATTTTTTTTCAAGCTTCCCAAAATTATTGAAAAAGACAAAAAAATGAAATATACCGCAAAAAGAGGAAGGGAAAAGTATTTTCTTTTTGTTGACAACACAATGATTCACCCTTGGAAAAAGCACATCCTTTCGTTTGTTCGCCAAGCCTTATGATTCAAGATGACCTTAGAAAGTTGTTTTTGCTACATAGAGTTGTGTCCTCCTCCATTTGGTTATCCTTCCAAACATATGGAGAGTTTGCATTGCCTCCTGCCTCGTGAACTTATGTCAATTCCATGCTTCCCGAGTCTCATCTTTTGTCATTCTTTCGTCCAAGGGAAGTCTTACTAAACTTGAGTCAGCCCTTCTGCATTTGTCTCTTGTCCTCATGCCTAGCCACCTTGAAAGACCAATCAAATCCTTGTTCAAAATCAATGATGTTCTCTACAATGATCACCAAGATCCTCTTGTCTGTTCCCGAAGAGTCGTCGAAGACCTCTGGGTAGTGAAGTCGTACACTGATATTACACTCCTACCTGATTTTTGAAGATTTTGAAGTTGTTTCTCGAGCTCTGAAGACCTCATCTCTAGCCATCAGACGTCGTTGGATTCTCAAACATGGATACCATACTTGTATATCTTTTGATTTTGAGATGTAGATCCGTTGTGTACTGCTCGCGGCTACACTTTATATAGTTATATGACATGGATCTGTAGTGTATTTGATTGACAACCATGATTTTATTTTATCCCGAGCATGGGTATGCCTGCCTTGGTGAGACAAATTGTTATTTTGCAGATGACACCTCCTCAACTTTGGTCCCTGGGCTCACTTGCGTCGTAAATTGGTGAAGATTTGTAATGAATTTAGGCCATCAGATGATCTTTTGACTTCACACATTAGGGGACATCTGTTATAACTCTAAATTGCACCAGACATGCATACCCGACATCAGGCCATCTAACTTGCTATCTTTTCCAAGCCATCACTGAACAAGCTCTTCAAAAAACCATTGCTTTGAAGGTGTACGTGCCCTGCACCACTACTTCCCGCATACACATGCCTGCTGACCCACTACAACCCACGTACACTGTTAAGAACCTGAATACCTGAATACAAAAGCACCACAACAGATATACAAGAACAGTATGCAAAATCTCCTTTATTACCATCAAACCCTTGAGGTAGGGCAACACCATATAATGGATCCTATTATGGAAAGGATCCTCTCCTGTTCACTTGCCTCTTCGAGGGGGCATCCTCCTATTGAGCTACCGTTCCAAATACAATATTTCTCTTCATGTCTCATTACATTGCTTGAACCTC
>CBVK0102588586.1:0-10009 GCA_900067695.1 Picea abies
CTCGATGGGGTAAGTTGGTACATCAACTTCCCGGGGTCGTAACGTTTGCATAGGATCTTCGTTTTAGGCACACCATAGCCTGTTGGAAAGATCTATCTGAGGACTACACATGTTTCCATCACACATTGAATTTGTCTATAGTGTGGCTATGGCGATCCCAAAAAATGTTGTTTAGGGCCTCAAAACGACCCAGGAATTTTAGGACCCGAAAAGCTAGAAAAATACCACCAAGAAGAAAATTGTATGTGAGCCAGTTGGAAGAGGTGGGTGGTCACCGATATCCACCTGGATCATTCCTTTAGCTTACTATTGTGTGCAATATATTGTCTGATTATCTTAGCCAGTGAAATCATTAGGATGTATTACACTTTAATTCATGGCATGCTTACTAGAGATGATTTGTTTTCCAGTCGTTTGTTGAATGGACCAACTTGGGTTACTTGTCAATACAACTCTTATAATCAAAGTTGGTGGACTGCTTTAGTGTAGTGTAGTATGTTGTGGGATGAATGTTACATGTTGTTGTTGTGTACATTGGGTGATCAAAGAGAGGAATGTTAGTAACAATCCTTATGATAGTTATGATATGGTTTTATGACTCGAGTGCTGAAGATTTGTTTGCCTCAAGTCTACTGTTTTTTTGTGATAAGTAGTCCATTTTATGGATGCCTTTTTATTCTCGCAATTTGAAATTATCAATCTACCCTAGTTGTAGTGTTGAATGTTATAGGAAGAATGATATGGATGTGGCCTTCTTCCTCTTGAATAAGAAATTGAGTGTGGTGTATATCTATACGTTTCGATAGATGGAACCTCATTTATTATTACAACATTTATGCAGGTTATTTCTACCTCCATTGAATTCTATCATGAATGTTTGTGAGATAAAGTATGGTTGTAGGATGCCAATGGTGAAGAAAGGGTCCAACTGCAGCATGTAACTCATGTGGCTGTAGCCTTTATCCCTTATAAGTATAAAGACTATATGTAAGAATATGTGAAGGATTTTGGAGTCTAAAGTTGTAGACACCCTCATATATCATTTATACAAGTACCCTTATTTTAGTAGAACCCATGTCTCTGTTATATGCATTAGGTAAGGTGCATGATGGAACTCAAGAAGTTCCCTGGCAAAAAATAGTAGAGTTCTTCCTTAAGGCCAGTTGGACATCCTACTCGAGGAGTTTTATGGAGAAAGGAGTTGGTACAAGGAATTTCCCTGTGAGTTCTATGAGGGAGAGAATCATACTTAAAACCTTGTAGGAATTCCTCATGTAGTTCAATATGAGAGAATAAGTCTAAAATTAGGTCAAACATGTATAAGTAACCTTAGTTGAATGGATTTGACCCTAAAACAACTAAGTCTCAAAGGGCATAAGGACACAATGACTCAATGTATACTTGGCATGAATTGCTCAGTAAGCTTGAGTAAACAATGGCCAAAGACTTAGGAAATTTACACAGAGAAATTGATGGATTTTAGAGTAAACCCTAAGTTTCTTAAGTGCAACAATGAGCACTTTATAAATCTCATCAATGAGAAATTTCTAAAGCCCATTGAAAGACAAGTTTTGTTTGGGCGCCAATGATAAGTTTTGTTTGGGCATTGACAAACAAGTTTTGTTTGGGCGTCGATGACAAGTTTTCTTTGGGTACAAAAAGAAGAATTTTCTTTGGGCACCAAAAGACAAGTTTTTTTGGGGCACCGGAAGGTGAGTTTGTTTCGGGCGTCGAAGGGTGAGTTTGAATTGGGCATGGATGATGAGTTTGAGGAGGGAATTGAATGATGAGTTTGATTTGGGTGTTGGAGGATGAGTTAATTTTGAGGACCGATAACCAGTTTGATTAAGGTGTCAATTGAAAGGCAAGTACGAGTGTCGATACAAAGGAAATTGGAGGGTGTCGATAAGATGGGCAACTCTGAGCGACAAGGAAAAGAGATTCTAAGATGCTGACATAAGATATTTTCGGTGTTGACCCAAAGGTTTGTCTCTCTGTTAAAGCAATGACACTGTTGGAGTGTTGAATCCCTAACAACATGGCCATTTGGGTATATGGTGAGTTAATGTTCCACGTGGCCTTGCCATGATAGATTAGCACATGTATTTCCATGTCAGTTTAGAGTGTCACGTGTTGGTATTAAAGAGAAACATCATTAACACTAAACACATAAATAATCAAGGGACAATGGGATTTTATGTTGAGAAACCCCCCAAGGGAAAATACTATTGATTAATCATTCCCGTGTGTACATTCTTTTGTACAAATGGTCTTTTAATATATCCACAAGTAACCATAACTACTAAGTCTTAATTAGCTAATTAGATCACATCATATCCATAACCATCTCCACAATGTCTCCTTAAATATCTCAAATCAATCAATGAGATCCTCATCCCTAATATCTCTCCTTATCCTCATCTTTCACTCATACGTAGACATTAAGCTTGGTCTACTTCATCACAATTATTCACTCATATACATTAAACATTATTCATATATCACAAGTATGAATTATTCTTTCATACTCCCCCTTAATGAATACTTGTGATTTCTTCAACTAATCTTTGATTTGGTCCAATCTTCAACATCTTATTATGTTTTGTCTTCATCTTCTATCTTTGTTCTTCTTTATTCTACAAATTCAATCTGCTTCTTGTACGTGCACCATCCACCGGAATACATGGGTCGCCAACCATTGTATTCGTCGGTTCTATAGGAAACTATTTCCTGTACATGGTTAATCAACCATTCTTCCATCGCAAATCTCATACATATACCTATAACTCCCCCTATATCATCATCAATCATCATATTTGGTATGCTTTGGCTTACCCATACATCATGGGTTTTGGTGGATCACCCTCAACTATTAAATTTCTCATGTGGTTTCGACTCACCACATCAAGTGATTTCTGGTTGATCACGAACCTTCCTCTGTCGTGACAAGTGGTTTCTGTTGACCACAATCAACACATTACATCAAGTGGTTTCTAGGTAACCACAAACCTTCAACATGCAAATTATGGGAGTACACTTGCCTCTTCACGACTTACATCAACATTGACTCAGTTACATACAACATGCCTCTTCATGGCTTACATCATCATTTACTCAGGTACATACAATTTCAACTTTGGCTAATCTAGCCCTTATACAAACATATGACCAATATTATCTTTGTTTCCATCATAAAAAAACAACATTATCAAAGAGGATCTTCAAACTTCTTAGGGATCTCATTCTCTATGCATCTCAAAAAACACATGATACTACTTATTTACCTTGCGTTGCTTCCTTGTTCATTCTTTGTCTTCTTTTGTACTGCATTCTTCCATCCTTTTTCGTTGCTTCTCTCCCACTGATTCATTTCTTTGTTTACTTCATTGTCTTTCTTTCTTCTTTCAATGCATCATCTTTCTCTGGCATTTCCTCTTTTCTCATCAATATGCCCTCATCTTTCGCTTCTTTTGTATATGTGTCGAAGTCCTCATTTTCATTAGTCTTATTTTTGTTGTCGTCTTCTGTTGTTATGGAGTCAACATCTTATTCTCTCTTATTCATCTATTTCTTGCATAATTCTTCTCAATACCTATATACAATTGTTTCTCGTAGGAGGACGTCTCCATCCAACAAGATACCTGCAAACTTCTTCAGTCATTTGCAAGTACATGTTTATGAAAATATGTTTCTTGTTAGAGTTGGTCAAGGTCAAACAAGACCCATATGACACAAGATTGACAAACTTAATTAATGCACCAATGACATGATTTAAACTTGAATTGACTACAAATTTAACTCGAGTGTCGGGTAACATCGATTATGCACCCTTCTTCATATAACAAATTACACATCAACACATTTTTCATGACTCTTGAAATTCATTTTCAACTTAGAGTTTCAACTTATTACATCAATAAAAATAATCTTAATTTTGACTCCAACACTTTTATGACCATCCTTCTTAAATACATTCATTTCCTCCATCTCAATTTAAATTTGTTCAAACTTTAATTATCAATCTCTTTGGTTTCTTAAATTCATAACTCATTTGGATATTTGGAAAACAATTTCGACATGAAAACTTTTACATAACTTACACATAATAAATTACTTTGATTCACTTTAATACATATACATGACCATGAATAAAAATATCCAAAACACTTCCTTAAGAAAGAGAAGACTATCATTTAATTTTCCATGAACTTCACTTAAGATATATGTCCTTTCACCCCATATAAAGATTACCATTTATTCTTTACGACCTCTACAGTAATGACCATCACTCTTTTAAAACGTCGCATGTCATAAATTTTATCATGATAATTACAATATTCAAATTTCAACATAGATATTTGTCTTGATATGGTTTTCATCAACACTTCTATCTACTCTGAAATCTTCTGGTATATGATCTTTTTTCTCCATATCTTCGAGCTTCCCTTTCAACTCATTTAAGATAACAACGCTTCTCGACACTGCCATCTGTGGAATTCCCCCAAAGAGCAAATTTCGAGAGTTATATAGGACAGTGATCTGATTACTAGATATTTTGAGTAGTCAATGATACAACCGACCTTCTTTAAACATATCTACAACAATATACACAAGGATAACCTGTAACTGACGATATTGAAGCACCGAAGTACAACAAGAATCTCCAGCTTTTAACAGACTTGTAAACATACTTAACTAGTGAACATGTTCTTACATGGCACTGAAATACGTTAGGAACTACTAGCTTAAGATATGTTAATCCGTTCTTTGGGTGGTTCTTCATCATCCAATTTTTTCACATCAAATTATAAATCTAATACATACTTTAATACACACTTACATCACACACAAAAATATGCACATATGCTACAACCAATCAAAACACCTGCTTACTGGATCCAATCTCGCTATCAAAGCCATCACATGCCTCACACAAAAGAAGTTTCATTGCAATCGTCCAGGATATGGTTTGACTCATCATCGTCTTTAGTAAAATTACTATGAAATAAGCCATCATGAATCTGACCTAAAATTATGAGATCAGTTGAGGAAATGACAATGGGATCCACCTCATAATGGTATGCCAGAATCGTTGGAAACAATAATTTCATCCGTGCAAACAAATATGCATTTGATGGCGGTTATAAAATTCGAGTTGACCCTACTAATCTCATGAAAAAGATACGTTCTACAATATCACAAAAAAAACTTAGCAAGTCCATATTGCAAAAAGAAAGGTCATCCAATAAGATACGTTCTACAATATCACAAAAAAAACTTAGCAAGTCCATATTGCAAAAAGAAAGGTCATCCAATAGAGTACGTTAGCAGCTTCGATGGCTATTCAAAATTCTCCCTTGACAGTCATGCAACACGGTCGCCTCTCTCAACAGGCAATACACACAACAAGGCAGATAGTGGTTTCTTCTAGACAACGATTGGCTTCAACATCAAATAATTCAATCCACTCTCCTATGCTAACCTATTTACAGAGTATCATCAATCACAACTCTCACATCTTTTTTTTTATGAAAACGGTTATGTTGCATTAATCGGCACTTTGGCCAGCCGGAATCAGAAAGTTACAAATTTGAAGAATGGTCAAGCTAAGCCTGGCCGCCAGAGGGCCGAGGCTGCCTGTGCGCGGCTAGGGTTCCCATGAAAATTTTAGTATTCAAAAGGTGGTGAGCTTGGCTCAGAACGGTTAATTAGGCAGCGAGCAACGCCCATGTTCGGGTTTGAACCCGAGACCTGACCGTCATTACATGACCGACCTTACCACTACGCCGCACCCACGACCTTCACAACTCTCACATCTTCCTGGCTATCCCGTGAGGGATTTAAGCTAGTACATGCTTTGATACCATATAAAAAAATAGAAGAGAAAACATGGTTCACAAATTACACACCAATAATATTCGTATTACATTACATTTCTGCACAATTAATACACAATTATATAGTTGGATTCAGATCCAACTTATTTTAAACATAGAGAGAGGGGCTGAGAGAATCTCTCAACAACCTCCAACAAACCCAAACCAATTATATTGTAAGCATTATTCCAACACATGGTGAATAAACAACAACATTCCTTTTGGTGAATCAACAAAAACATTCCTTCTGGTGGTTCGGTGAACATATTTCTCAACAATTTCTTCAACTCTCTCAGAAACAAGAAGCAGCTACAACAAGTCATGAGAATGGATTGTGTGACTATATGTTGAACAAACTTCACGATAATTGCAACAGTGCGACCTCCAACTTGATTTCCTCCATCAATGTCTCGCCGGTAAATTTGATACCTGTTCGAGTTTTCGGTGTTGTAGCACAAATGCCACACTTGATTCTTGGCTATTATTTGACAGTCCTTTGATCCTTACGTCCAACAGATCGGTACCCCACAACCTCTCACGCTAGAAGGTCGCGCTTTAGAGCGCTAAATATTTCGTATACGCAGTTACACACACCAGTGATTAAGTAACTTGTCGTGATCCAATCACACAATTATGGAGCCTCTTTAACATGCCTTATGGATCACACCATCCGCTAATGTTGGTATTAAAGAGCAACAACATTAACATTAAACACATAAATAAGCAAGGAACCATTGGATGCTGAAGGGGAAATACGGTTGATTAATCATTTTCGTGTGTACATTTTATTATACAAATGGTCTCTTAATATAACCATAGGTGACTATAACTACTATGTTTTAATTAGGTAATTAGATCACATCATTTGCATAACCATCTCCACAATATTTCCTTAAATCTTTCAACTCAATCCATGAGATCTTCATCCCTAATATCTCTCCTCATCCCCATCTTTCACTCATATGTAGACATTAAGCTTGGTTTACTTCATTACAATTATGCACTCATATACATTAAACATTATTCATATATCACAAGTATGAATTATTCCTTCACCACGTGGCATGCTTATGTAGGAGAGAGAAACCCTAAGGGTTTAAGAGGCCAAAACTTCTAGCTGCGAAGTGCTATATGAGAAAGGAGATAATTGTTAGAAAGCTCTTGAGGAACATAATTGGCTTATGAGCTTAGAAGTGACATCACAACAAGTCATTGAATCAACCAAGGTGGGAAAATTTACTACTTGTTACCCTCAATTAGGCAGGCAGGGACTCAATATGTAACATAATTGAGGCAAAGTGAGTTAGAAAATTCTATCTACAATAGTTTCTCCTTTTGCCATGATTGCATTTATGTTAATCATGTCCATGACTAAATTTTTTTTGTTATTAAACACTAACTTGTAATTTTGTTCCATCATCTACCCTATTGAAAGTAAGCTTTTTTTTAAGTGTTGGTGTTAACAACGTGTCATCAATAAACTTTTTCTTTTGCAATTACTTGTTGGGATAACCACTAAACATTTTCCTTTAACCTCCAAATACCATTTTACCATAATAATTATCATATGTTCTTGTGAACAATTCCTCTTGAGATGTCATACGTGTTTGGAAATAATGTAACATGCAACATTTTTCTTCATTGTGTGTCATTAAACTTGCTATAAAAAGCTTCTCATTTATGGTTTCTTAGCAATAGTATCGACACCTTATTTACCAAATTATACATTTTATCTCCACAATATTGCTAAAAATTACCAAATCAGTCACAGTAGTAACATTGTATGTCAGATATTTCTTTCTCTTGACTCAACTCTTCCTCTTCCACAATATCCTTATATGCTTCTTCCTTTGAAAAACTAACTTGGACTTCTTCCTCTACCTCTTGAGGAGGATGCATGTGCCTGATAATTATGTGAATTATATTCTTGTGATTGATACTATTTATTTTGATTTCAATAATTTGGATTATGGTATTGTCCTATGCTTCTTCCTCTTCCTCTAAACTTGATGGAAAATGAATTTTCCATGTTATCATTTTGCAATGCTTTCTTCGACAATCAATGAGTGACCACTCAATTCATCAAAATTTTAAATTGTATTTAAACATTAGATACTTGAATACATGGGGCAATTATTTAAATTTAGGCATAACACTCCTCAAAAAAGTTTCAAGAATTTTTCTCTCTAAATTGTCTTGGCCAAGCAATCTCATTTGATTTACAAGGGTGAGTGCAAGAAGTTTATGGTCAAAAAAATGGCAAGCAGGTCCGCAGGAACATGCACTCACACGAACGCGTAAGCGTTCTTAGGAACGTGCACACATTCCTAAACCTATAAGGTTGGAAGTGGTTGAACCTTCATGAGGTTTTCCACGTAGGTTTAGTGGCAGAAATGCATGTGCGTTCATAAGAACACCTGTGCATTCCTAAGAACGTGCACATTCCTTCTGTTAAACTTTTTTAAAGGGTTGTGAGCGCGAATTGTGCACAAATCACACTTGAGTTTTGACTCTCATTGAGCAAAGAGAGAGGATATAAAGAGCAACAATGAAGGGAGGATCTTGCCACCGTGTCCATGTATGTTTGATTTATCTTATTTTTAACCCAATTTAGTCATTTCCAATTTAGTTTTTTTCTCCCAAGAATCTGAATTAAAAAAGTGCAATTTTGTATTTTAATTAAAAAACAAACCTAATTTACATGCCATGGATTTTAAATTGCAACATATATAATATAATGGAACCCCAAGACAATGTAAACCGCTCAGAAGAAAACCAAGAAGATAAAAACCCTAGCCCACCACAACCACCTAATGTAAACACTCAAATTGATGAGGGGTTGATTATATTAAGAACCCTAGAGGAACAATTAAGGGACACTAGAGAGCCTAACAGAGTCTCATTGGCTTCTTTTTTGGACATCATTGTGAATTCCATAGCAAGTGCCCAAGGAAAATTGACCTATATTTATGATTATAGGGAAAGAATGTATGAGTACTATAACACTGGTTTGGATAGAAACAGAGTCAAAGAACTGGGCATTTCAAAATAACAAATATTGTCTATTTTTAGGGATACTAGAAAAGGACAAGAACTACCATTGACCAAGAAACTCATCTCCATTGACTCGTACATCCATCCCCAGATTAGTAAAAAATGGATGGATAGGTGGTATATGATTTTTGATAAACCTCCCTGCAATAATAGGGAGATGCCCTTATATTTTATGAGAAAATTATGGGTTGAGTTTATTTTGGGTAAGCATGTCAAGTACTTTGACATTAGTGAATTTCAGGGGGTGGGTCGAGGGTCTGCACAAGACCGAGAGCATGTCAGGTGCGACACTGTGTTAGGTCCTCATCCCCCTAGGCGAAGGACTGACCCCCTACCCAACATACTCATATTGTAGAGATCTTGCAACATGTCCAGCTAGCCATTTCATCATTGACTCGTAGTCTAGTGAAACCTAGTAGCTTTGTTGCACACTATCTCAGTAGGAGGTGCCTGACAATGACATTGATATAGGGGTTGGAGCTTCATCATGCACATGAGAGTAGAGTGAGGAGACGTCACATGGACATAGCAACCATCCATGTGAACCTCATAGATGCTCGAGCTATGGGAAAACATGCTATGGGCCTATAGAGCCCAATGGACAACTTAGCTTCATGGAGGAGGTTAATATCTTAACCCTCTCTATGCTCTTCATCGTTATATATTTATTTTGTATTTTATGTATTTATATCAATGTTTTAATGTATGTTGTTTTGTAGTTGTTACGTCTGATCAGTAGACCCTCTACATCGATGGATGCATCAATGCCTAGCCCCACCACTAATGCAACAATGGAGGAAACATGTTCATTGGGTGCACCCCCCACACATGTATGTATCACATTTGATAAACTCACCATAGTGATTTCTTTATTTTATGACATCCTCAAATTTTCAATGTTCTCGTGTTTCTACAGGATTTGGGACTAGGCGATGCCAGGGAATGTCCATATGGGATGGACAAGTCACCTGCGTCACATGTGTCATTATAGAGTTAAATATCGTGTACTTCTCAAATTGTTTGTGTTTATGTTTTTGAATTTTACTATTTGGTACTAATAGTTCAATTTTATTAATATG